>VUQS01021043.1:21692-36281 GCA_015108495.1 Heterochromis multidens
GACACCTAGGGAAAAAGAAAAAAAAAAAGAAAAAAAAGTTGCACTAGTGTTTGTGCACCACATGGCTGCATTTCCTGCCGCAAGACGACACACTCTGGTAGAACTTCTGTTTTTATAGGAAGTGGCACAGTGAAGATTTAAACTCACAGTTTGGTCCACGCCTACCGTGTTTGTGTGTGTGACCCTCCCCAGGGGGCCAGATTTGCTCAGGGGCTGCAGGTTTTCTTGGAGAGGAAAGTTATTTCTGGTCTACACGGGTTAGCAGTGATGTCACGAGTGCTTCCTCATCCTCCAGGCTCGGGTCAAGTTTAGCCCCAGAGATTCTCCTGAGTCTTTCCTGTTGTTCTGAGAGAGGTGTGGAGTCAAGCGATGTGGGGAAGAGAGGGGGGGGGGGTTCTGTTGCCACCCTCCCCTTAATACAATGGTGGTTCTTTGGATGACAGATGCTGCTTAACCTACCCTGACCCAGGGAGCTGCGATGGCTCATCTGAATGACAGGCCCACAGAGGACACACTGAGGCTCTGCTTCTCACTGCCTGAGCTGCACAGGACACTGTACCCCCAACAAGGGAAGGAACTGTCTCTTTGGGCAACCCCCACAGTAATATATGTCTAGCTGAGGAAAGCTTAACACTCTGAATTAAGGGTAGAAAAGGGCACCCACTTCTGCTATCTTGTCCTATTGAGTAAAATATTGAGACAAATTGAGTACTAAATCACTGTAGAAAAGAGTGGTATTGTGACAGTGCTTGAAAGCCTGTAGACTCTCCATTGTCATGAAGTCGCCTCAGCAGCAGCAGCAGTAGCTCTGGGCTGCATTTATCATCACTGGGGACTCAGGAGGAAAGAGACCATGCCATCAGTTTGTCATACTTAACTTGTCTGTCTCCATTTGAAAAGACAGTGTAGACAGAACTAGCAGGCTCTGTATCACAGGGTTATTAGTATTACTGTCAGAACAATATCTTGATGTTGTCTGCTGTTGAGCTGCAGAATATTTGCTTCTAGTGCTCTTAATTGGGTTTTGGGATACAGCCTGGTCTTTACCCATTAAAAAAAAAATAACACGAATCCTGATTTCCAAAGCACAGCTAGATCAGAGTGACGCACACACTTTCAGGTTTGATGGCTAAAATTCTTGTCATGATAGATCCAGATGGCTTTTAGATACAGAGGCAGTCCATTAACACGACGACACCGAGAAAGAGTGTGAATTCTTTAGCAGCAAAAACACAACAGTCTTCAGCACATCTGAGCATCTTAACATCCTTCTCCTTCCTCCTCTAATTCCATGCCTCCTTCAAAACACAGCCACTACCCATCACTGCCTCTGCACCATGAGCTTGTGTTCTCTCAGCTTCAAAAAGGGCGTTTGCACGTGCACATTTCAGTGCCTTGCCCTGACCTGCTTCCAGGTTCAGCCCTTACATAAACCCAGTTTCTCTTGGTGCAAAGCTGAGCGCTCTGTCTGCTTCTGTTAAATCAAAGTTTGTGCCATACAGAGCTGGTTATTTTTTTCCAGAACACAGCTAAAAAAAATGACCATCTTTTGTCCTGGTGATCACCTGCAGTACTGAAGAGAAATATAGCAAATGCATTATTGTATAGGCTTAAAGATTATATACATCCCATCCCATGCATGTTGTGTGGCTGTTGAAGAGAGGCAACATGTTGACCTCACTGAGTGTCAGAGCTGAAGAAAAAAAATAAAAAATATCAATTTTTTTCTTAAATAGCACATTCCACTGAATGACCATGTGACAATAGAATAGCCTCAAATTGTCTTTTCATCTTCCCAGTTACAGTATAGCTTGTAGATGATCTTTGAAATCATTTATAAAAATAGTGTATTTGCTCTGTATTAATCAAAAGATTTAAAATTTGCGTTGTTATACCACTTTAGAACATTACACGTTCTAGTGTGTAAAACTATTATCTAAAAGCTTCAGCCTGACCAATTGTCCTCAACTGTCTTTGACGCCAGCCGCTAGGTGGCACTGTGTCTGTTTGGTAAAAGTCCTCATGGATACCCCAAAGGTACAGAGCTGTCTAACACCAAATTCTCCCACTGCCCACAGTGTCGGGAAAGGATGATATGGTTTTCTCCTCTGACCAAAGAAAATATCCATGTTTGGTGAATAAAAGTGCGTTTTGTTACCAGCATGCTCCCTTTGTTGTAAATACTACTTCCCTTTGTAATATTACTGTCCTGTAAAATCTTAAGAAAAAAACTTTCATATTAACACCTGGATTCTATGCAGGAGAAAGTTAATATGGAATATTTCTTTCTTTTTTTTTTAAACATGTATTGTTCTTTTTGTTAGTTGGTAAGAAAAATGCACAGGGAAATTAAAATTCACGAGAATTACAATGTCCAAGAGGTCTAAAATATCCCGAACTAAATACACTTAAAGCCAAATATGTGAGCTGCACGCGTGAACACACATTCTGAATTACATAACACGAAATAAAACATTTGAGACAAGCCTTAAAGAAAACTATGTGAAATTTAAATATGTGGTTCTTTTTCTTGCAACTGTATGATTGGGGCATTAGTTAGGGGCCAATAACCGACCATACTCACTTTGTTATACTGGGACCACTGTCTCAAAACACAAATATAGATTGTTTTGCCAGTTTTATGTCTTATCTTTGGATATGACACTGCTTAACCTTACGCAGATAACCTAGGCTATTGTAGGCCTATAATTAAACTTTAAAAATAAATTAACCTTATCTGTTCTTGCAAAAATGTTGTATTTTAAAGACTATAATACTAAGAGAATACTATTGATTATCGGAACCGCGGCCCAATATTGTCCACGTAATTTAGTTCAGATAGTCTTTTAAGGAGGATTTTTTTTTAACACGCAGGAATGGGGGGAGTATGATTGGCCGTCGGAGGTGTGATCGACACTTTGTAATATTAGTCTGACTGTCTTTATCCTTGCATCGAAATCATGTCTATATTTCTGACTAGGCGTCATAAATCAATCCACGAGGCTCAATACTGGGAAGTTTCATTATTCAGGATAGATTTCAGATTGCGATTGTGAATGTTCATGCAGTTGCTTACACATGAGAACAAATTAAAATCTTCGTATAATTACCTCAGCATTAAGGATATATACCAGTTCTTCTCAAATTATTATTATTGTTATTATTATGTAGTCTATAAAACCAATGAACTGCTGCTTTCTCGTCTAATCCCTCAATTGGTGTAACTAGATCTCTTTACAATCAAGTTTTGAGTCATTGCACTGTAGCCTAAACTGTCAAAAACATACTGCAGTGAAGATGATACTGGATACTGCGTGGATCACTCAGTTTAATTCATAAAAAAAAAAAAAAAGAAGCATTTTTCCGTGAGTGAAGAGGTCTAAAGGAGCATACAGAACAGCAGTGGGTAGAATTTAACTTCTCGCAGTGTTATTCAGTTCATTTTTTCCTTTCCTTATTTTATGGTTTACGCCAGTGTGGCAAAAAGTCTATTATTTTTGTTATTGTGTTTTTAGCTACGAAATCGCATCTAGTGCAAACCCCCACTTGCTTTTGGACGAAACATTCCTTCTGAAGTTGAATTTACGCACGCACGAGTTTACAATCGCTTTTACTCTGCAGACCACCTTAACAGCGTTTGTCCCGCCCTCGAAGCTTTCTGTGGTCTCTGTGATTGGCTGAGATCTCGTGGATGGCAGTGGCTGTAGAAATGCAAAACTTGTTGCTGGATCCTCTGGACTCGTTGATCTCACACAGCGCCAAGCGGTAGAGCGGACAGCGAGTGTATCTGTGAATCGCTCCCAAGTGCACTCAGACCACACCAGACAAGACTCGGTAAACGGAGGGAACGCACGCATCAGGATCGAAACGCACGGAAAGGACTTAAGGATCGGCGCCTCACAACAAAGCGCATGACCGGCAGTGGGTGAAGGATGCTGTCAAGCCACTCCGTAGTTGTGGAGTGCGGGTAGCGCACGCCGTGCTGCTCCTCCGGGTTTAGGTCGCATAAACAGACTCCCCGGTTCTCCTGTGGCTTGGTTGGAGAGTCGTGTTTGTGGACTTTCCATCACAGTGGACTTTTGGCTACATGCCTGCTTTGCCGTTTTTGAGATTTTGAAGGACGTCGGTGGGCAGTATTTATTTAAAGAAAGATTTTCTTCACACAAAGCCGCAGAGGCTGTTTTAACTTTACGGCTCCATTTGGACTTTTCCCCCCTTTATTTCCAGCATGGGACCTTATTCAGAAAGTCATTCTGGAACATTTGACATCAGGATGGAATAATGAATTAGCTGAGAGAAGCAGTAATTCCCCGTTTGATTGCTTTGAGTCATTTGCGCTCACCCTTTAGTTTGTAAGCGAGCTGTATTTGTGCCATGTTCGCCCTGAAGAAATGCGCACAGAAAAACTTTGGAATGTCATAGGTCGCTCGTGTAGCAAGTTTACTAAACGGATTTTATATTTGTTTGTTTAATTAAAAAGAAAAGTAGTCTATTGGACGCACTCATACGGGAACAGAGACACAGTTTACGTGCGTATTTGGACACAGTCTGTCCCTTCGCTGCGTCCTTGGAGAAGTTGGAAAAATATTCACAGCAGTACGAACCTATTTGGTGAGTTTTGACATTTAAATGAGATAAACTGACATAATCAGTAGATTAAAAAAAATCTGAATAGTTTCTTCTGTATCTTTTTTTTTTCTTTTTGCCTTTGGGGACAGACGGAAAAATAGACAGTGTTCCGATGTCTGGCAAACTGGCCGTCATGTGGGATTGATTGCAGGGGAGTATGTTTGGGCTGGAGCAGTTTGGTTCTCAAATTAATAGCAGAAACCCTGGCCAGTCAGAGAGAAACATAAACCAACAGAGACTGAACATGGGCTCCCATTATAAAGGCCCAGGTTTTCATGCTGGAGGCCCGCCGGGAGCCGTGGAACCCGGCATGGGCCCTCTAAGCGAGCCGCAAATGCTCGGGCTCAATATGAACATGAATGGTGAGCAGTACGGGAGCTTTCACCCGCGGGGACACTCAGACATGCATGCAGGCAGTGGACTTCAGCAGCAGCAGGGGCAAGGACCAATGCATGGATTTTTTAACAACCAGCAACCTCATCAAGGACATCCTCATGGTCATCAACCCCACCCCCACCAACATCACCCCCATTTCAGTGGGAATTTTGGAGGTCCAGAGCCAGGGTCATCATGCCTGCATGGCGGCAGGCTGATGGGCTATAACAACAACAATGGCATGGGACCACAGCAGGGCTTTGGAGAAGGATTTGATCCTCTTGCTGAGGGACAGACAGGGGATGGCTTTCCCCAGCAGCAGCAACAGCAACAGCAGCAGCGGCCTGGTAACATGCCTGACTTTCAACATCATGGGCCTCCAAGTGGGAACCATGCCGTCCCTGCTCCCTGTCTACCCCTGGACCAGTCACCTAATAGAGCAGCATCCTTTCATGGTCTTCCTTCTTCCTCATCCTCCTCATCTGAGTCTCATGGTTTGGAGCCTCGGCGGCTGCCAAACCAAGGAGCTGTAGAGGGATTAGAGTATAACTTTCCAAGCGAGCCTCCATCTGGACATTTTGATGTACCTGTATTTTCTCCTTCAGAATCAGAATCTCAGTTACCACATTTTGGGCCGGGAAGACCAGTTCCCAGTGGGAATTTCCCAGGGAACCCTGGCATGCCACGGACACCAGGTATGCAGGGCATCTCTAAGGGACACCAGCCACCACCCCAGCCCCAGCAGCCTCAGCATGGAGTGTTTTTTGAGCGTTTTGGAAATGGCCGGAAGGTGCCTGTGGGAATGGAGCCTGGGGTCAATCCAAGACATCCTCTCATGCAACAACAACAACAGGCTGGCTTGATAGCCAGACAGAACTCATGCCCCCCTGGCCCCCCTGGCCCCCCTGGCCTCCCTCGACCCCCTCAGGCTGAGCCCGGCACCACTAACCCTAACATTCTGGATGGAGGGGTCATGATGCCTGGCCAACACAACCAGTTTGAATATCCCATTCACAGACTGGAAAATAGGGGCCTGCACCCCTATGGGGACCCCATGTTTAATATGCAACAGCCAGCTCCTCCTCCCTCCCAACAGCCTGCAAATCAGAGGCTGCAACACTTTGACTCTCCTTATATGAACATGGCGAAAAGGCAGAGATTTGACTTTCCTAATGCACATGGCGGCGAAGGCTGGTGTGGCAGTATGGATAACCACCTCTCTCCGTCTGCCTACCCCGGCCTTCCTGGAGAGTTTACCCCACCTGTGAATGAAGGTTTTGGACCAGGTCCACTGCAGCATCCAGGGCCCGAGCAGCAGTCTCTGCAGCAGCGCCAGAATGCAGCTATGATGATAAAGCAGATGGCCTCTCGCAACCAGCAGCAGAGAATGAGGCAGCCGAGTCTGCAGCAGTTGGGTCACCATGGCGATGTACCTCCTGGCCCAATGGTTCACGGAGGCCCAGTCGGGAGCATGCCTCACCCAGGCTTTGACAGGGAGAATGGTGGCAGGATGCCCAACATTGATGGACAAAATCCTCATGTAACTCAGGAGAACTCCTGGTTTCAGGGGTCCCACCCACCAGGAGAGATGATGTCACGGCGTATGGGTGGAGCGGGTAGTGAGTCAGGGCCTCATGACATGGGGCTACAGCAGAACGGTGCTGGGATAATGTTTAGGCCGGGCATTGGCATGCAGGAGCCCATGAGAATACCAGGAGATGGACATGTGCAGAACCTTCATTCCCCAAGCATGCACTCACAGTTCAGTGGCAATATGGGCAACCTCACACAAATGCAGTCTCCAGGAGCAGGAGCAGGACATCCAAATGCACCAGCAGAGAGACGGCCAGCTGACTTCCCTGCACCTTCAATGGGAGCACAGCCAGCATTTCCCTATGGGGGGGCTAACCGTCAGGGGCCAGCCCACAGTGCTCCCCAGGGGGTGAGCACCTCACCTGGGAACTACCCTCCTCAGTCTGAGTTCCCCTCAGGCCAGCGGTCTTCTGTTAGTAAGCTTGGAAATCTGTCCCTCGGGAACTTCAGCAAAACTAGCTCTAAAGACAGTGTTTTTGGCCAGAGCTGCCTAGCGGCCCTTTCCACAGCCTGCCAGAACATGATCGCTAGCCTAGGGGCCCCCAATCTTAACGTAACATTCAACAAGAAGAACCAAAACGAGGGCAAGCGAAAACTGAGTCAGACAGAGCAGGACATTAATAGCAGCACATCTAATGGGACTGGCAGTGCTGGTCCTGAATATTTTCAGAGCAGCACTTCCCAGAACAGCCAGATGCCTGGCACTGGGAATAGCAACTCTAAGCCTGCAAGTCAAAGCCAGACGGTGCAGGGGGAAGCCAGTGCCCTCTCCCCAAATTACAACATGGACGCTACCCCGTGCAGTGAGGGGAAGGCAACAACAGGGAGTGGGAGAGGGAGAGGGAGGAGAAAAAGAGACAGTGGACATGTGAGCCCTGGAATTTTTTTTTCCTCTGATAATAGTAACCCTGTTGTAAGTCCAGGCCAGCAGACCCCCTCGGCTGGCGTTGGGGAGAGGGGTGGGGGCACGCCCCATGAGAAACAACTTCAATCACCCTCTTGGGGGAAAGGAGGTGACCTAATGTTGGGGGACCAGGCTGACCTTATGTCTTCTTTAGACAGTGGCATTCAAAGTGTTGCCAAGTCTGACAGTAGCTCACCAAGAGTGGACTTTTCTGACGATGTCAGCACCCACTATGGCAATGAGGATGAGGTGTCCTCCAGCTCAGACGCAGGAGGGGCCTCAGCCAGTAAACCTAATCGCAGCCCTATAATCACCGGCTCACCCAAAATACAGAGGAGTGACCATGGGTTGATAAATGGACAAAAGCCCCTTGGCATGGGCATTAACAATCATACTACCTCGACGCCAGACAGCTATGGACTGAATGCTGGTGTGGGCACAGGGGCTAGTGGGGTCAGCCACCCGGGCACTCCTGGGGTGGAACAGGTACGCACCCCATCCAGCACCTCTGGCCAGGAAGAAATCCATCCTCTGGAGATTCTGCAGGCCCAGATCCAGCTACAGCGACAGCAGTTCAGTATCTCTGAAGACCAGCCCCTGGCAATGAAGACAGGCAAAAAGAATGGCGACTGTCCCTCGCAGAACGGAGACAATGAGCTGGCGAGCTGCAGCCCGGATGCTGGGAAGGGCTCAATGGGCACTATTGACCTTGACACCCTCATGGCAGAGCAGCACGCCACCTGGTACGTGCCCAGTGACAAGGTCATGATGGATGGGTCAGAGGATGACAAGGCCACGGGACCCTGGGAAAAAAATAAGAGCCAAAACAGCAGTAAAGAAGGTAAATGAAACAGTCTATTTCTTTAAGTTTTAATTAATCTCTCTCACCCTCTTCACTCTCTCTCTCACATGCAACTCAGATTACATTAGCAGGTCATGCTCATAAAATTAACAGATTTTCATTATTAAATGCTATTTATTTATTTATTTATTTATTTTTGTCTGAAGTGCAGTGTTAACATCACCAGCATAAATAGGTAAAATACTCGGGTGACGCTTATAATAGAGAACCTTTTGTCCATATTGAGCAGACAGAAAGCAGCGTCTCTGTTTAGCTGGGGCCTTTGAATTTTAGAGATTTAGCATTTATAGGAAGATATTAAATTTAATAGGAGCGCCATTCATATTCTCGAAAACAGAGAAAGACAAAGAAAAACAAATATTTTTAGAATAGGGTCTGTAGCACAGAATGTAAAAAAAGAACATATATATAAGAACTGAAATAACAATGAGAAAAATAAACGTGCATCTATGCAAAGTATTTTATAGGTTTCTTCAGTCCAGAGGCACTTCAAAAGAACAGCTCAAGAAAAGTAAACATTTCCTGTGGCTCTTTATCTCGGTTTTCAGGGTGAACAACTACATTGTAAGATTAATAGCTTTCTGAGGATATGCGTTTGCGCAGCAGGGTTTCCCCCTCGCCTTGTTACGTGTTTGTTTTTGTTATTACCATGAGATAATACTGAGCTGCTGAAAGAGGATTTTTTTTTTTAGATTTGTTGGACAGGAGATTAGATAGCATGGTGAAATTACTGCCATTCACTTTCAGTTTTGTTTTACGTGGGAAATGTAAATGACGAAAAAGATGAAAAGATTTAATAAGATTTAAATGTTTTTTAATTGCTAAATTTTTGTTTTGTCTTACTCTCTGTCCCTTTTGAATAATTTAAAATAATTCTCTAACACAGTCAAAGTAGAAATATTTTTACTATTTACAATACAGGTTTTTTGCTTTTAAAGGAAATTGGGGGGAAAAAAGCAGACTTTAAGGCACAGAATCAGTTTTTTAAACTGCAGTCTGCAGAGGTGGTTTATGGAAACAGTGTAATTTTATATTCATTTTTTTTGTGTCTCTAAATAAAAAATGCAGATAAATAAATTTACTATTCAGCTTTTTGTGCTATTAGTTTAATAATAATAATAATAATAAATAATGATTAATAATAATAATAATTAATAATAATAAAATGATGATGCTTCAATATGATTTATAATTGCGTGCTTTAATCATAATCATATCGTTTTTGCAGTGTAACTGCATCATTAAGACAAGTTGTGTGTATTATAATATGTTACTTTAATTATTGGTGTTATATTTATTGCTTCTTTTTACTTGTCTGTTCATTTTCATTTTATTTTCATTTTCCTTTTTGCGTAGGCTTTTTTGTCGCTCATTTCAAACCAAAGCATTGCACAGAGGTGTCTGACGGTGCTATGTGACGAATAAGCTCTTAAATTGTTAAACTGTGCCAGGTTTACGGTGCGCTCTGAAATGCCCCTGCATCTTTTGATTTATAATGATAATATGGATAGGTTATATAATTGCGTGAGGCGCTTCGCGCGTCTCGAGCGCCTCTTTGTTCTGATCGGCGCGGGTGCAGAGAGGGGCGGGGACGCGCATCGCGCGGACTCTGGAGTCCAGGCACACTGTTTATATGAGACTGAGCACAGGATGTCTCGCTGTAGCAGTAGTGGCATTACATCTAAAAAGTACTCTGACTCACCATTTAGGTTTTTGTGTTCACCCTGTTATAAAGTAACAGTAACAAGCAATGTGCTGCATATTAATGTGATCCAGAACGATCAAAAGTGGTACATTTCTCCTCACCTAGCTCTGTTTCCTCATAATTAAAGAGACTTCTGTTGTTAGATTTATAAATAGCAACTAATTTTGATTATAATTACTGACTATTCTTCTGAGCAAGTCTAACAGTGATGAGCAGTCAGCCACACTCATCCTGCTGCATTTGCTCTTTTAATTCCTCTGGGGCTGATGGCACATTTTAACATTTTCAATAGACAAAAATCAGTATTTTAAGGGAGAATAGTCCTCCTCCCCTTCCTCTCCTCCCTTTCTCCTCTCCTTTCCTCTCCTCTCCTCTCCTCTCCTCTTTCAGCCCTCCCTGCATGGACACAAGGCATGCAGCTCTGGAGCGATCGATAGCTAGTTAGCACAAATCACGGCTCCTGACAGTTTCTCATTTGAGTGCTTCAGACAGCAAAGATGAAAAAAGGGTGGAGGTGTATTTGGGGAGGGGGATTTTAAGATTGAATCTGATGCTTAGGCTACACAGAAGGGAGCAAAATAACATAATAATTTAAGATAAGTCATAGCCCACAGTGTAGTTCCATAACATCCCACAGGCTTTTCACACTGCAAAAAATATTCATCTCCACCACTGAGTCTAGTTATAAGTCCTCAGTCTTGTAAACAAAAATCTGCCACTGGCAAGATAATGCCAGTGACACTAATGTAAAATAAATTAAGGCGATTCTTTAGTCCATTAGGCTTAACGAAATTTAACTGGGTCATAGAAAAACGACCATTTTAATTAAGATGAACTTCAGTTGCGTAATTCCAGTAAAAATGATTCTTCCTCACTTATCAGGACATTTTAATCAACATTCAAAGATGACACGACTTGTTAAGATATTTCTTTGCTGTGGAAATATAACTGTAATATAAGTCTTACGTGCTGGCTAAAAAGAATTGTAGCCATGTTAAATTTTTCCTTCCAGATCTACCTGTCCACTTCCAAAAACCCCTATAGTCATCACCATTGCATATACATAGACAGCATATGCCTTATTTTGCTTGGAATTATGCATAGATTATTTTTATTCTTCTGTCAGATTAATAACTTCAGTAATGATAAACAGTGCTAGATAATGCCTTATTTTAAAAATGAAAAACAAAAAGCTTTTAAATGTAATTGTTTCCAAACAGCACACATACACTCAATTTAGTTTAGTTGTCTGGCATTCAACTTTTCAGAGAATGTGTCTTTATATGAAAAATAGTTTATTTCTAGAGACACTTCAGGCTTTTTCCTGAGAGTGTTTTTACTCTGTGGTGTAGAGAGATTTACCTTGAGAAGTGGACCAGGTGAATGAGCAGGCTGTGTGTACTTTGGGTATCTGTATCTGATGAGGTGAGAATGACTGAGCTGGGGGTCAAGGATCAGTTTGGTTCCCTTAAAGTTGAAGCTTTTCCATCTCTGATCACCATTTTACTCAAATGTGAAGTAGCGAAATGTCAAATAATTGTAGCTGCCAGGTGTATTTGTCTTAGTGCTACAACAAGAAAGATTTCAGGATGTATATATCTTGCTATGCTTTAAATAAGACCCAGTGCTGATATTTATTAACAGTGTGTAACTTACTGGATGTTTGAGTGTGCAGATAAAAGTTAAACTGTGCTTACAGGAGCTGTATTCTGAGTGCTGATATCTGTTCACACTGTGCATCCCAGCTCACATCTCTGTGGTCCCTCTGTGCCTGTTAAAGTAATGCGTGTGGCAGTAATGTCCCCCACTGGATCCCATACTTGGCCTCCTATCTCTGTGACGTTGTGTAGCGGAAGTCTTTCGCCAAGGCACAGTAATACCAGTTGCTATAAGCCCATGGCCTGCAGAGTCTGGTGTGCTGCTAGGCTCCCCGCACACTCAAAGAGGTTTAGGAAGGAGGAAGAAGTTTTTAGGTGTACACAATCATATTTCCCATGTCAGTTAACACTATTTCTCCTTTTTCTAAAAGAATTTTTTTTTTACCCTCTTCCTCTTCCCTTCTCTTCTGTATATCTTTGCCAGAAGCTGACCGTTCATTTGGAAAGTCGTGCATAGTCAAGATAACAGGCAAGCAGCAGGCGTAGGAAGTGATTCAGTTATTTTTATTTTTACTTTTCACTGTTTTTGCCCCGTACACAGTTTTTTTTTTTCACACTTCACAGTTGACCTCATAGAATAGTTTTCACTCTTCACGCTCAGTAATCAGTCCTTAAACAGCTCTAATAATGATCAAATCTGTCACTCTGACTTTGACAGCTTTGAAAAGAAGAAGCTTGCATCTTATCACACCTACGAGAAAGTACTTAAAGCACAAAAAGGAGGCTGTATTGATATTCCAGCGTGGAGAACAATCCTGTGAGACTACCTGGCTTTGACATTTCAGTATGACAACAGCTCCTCAAATCACACCAGTAATTTGTGCTTCCTTTTTCTAAAAAAGAGGAAAGTGATTGGCACGTGCTTGAAATGTGGGGGGAAAAAAACAGCTTTGGGCAGTCTGTGTTCTTTACCTGTCATTACAAGGTGTTTTATACTAACTTTTTTTTCAGCAACACACATCCACCAAGCCTCACCCGCACACTTCTGCACTTCATCATTATGATAATCATAGCAATTAGCATTGTTAATATTGTTTTCCAAAAGTCATAATTCATCTTCCAGTGCCTACTTCAAGCTGACTTGGTTATTGACAGGTTCATCCAAGCTGCAAAGGACAGTTAGTTTTTAGCAACACAGAGAAAAGGGCAACACTTGAAAAAGTCTTAGTGAAACTGTCTGTAGTGTGGACATAAAAAAAAGACATGATAATATGTAATATGAAAAAATTATATTTTGCTCCTTTAGAGTGTGTGTGTGTGTGTGTGTGTGTGTGTGTGTGTGTGCTGGTGACAAAGGGCAGGAGTGAACGCACTGCAACTTGATCATATGGATTTGTCAGCTGTGGACATAAAGTTTGATTTATTTAGACTCAGTGTCATGCTCATGGCTTCGGCCTCCGATCTCAGGTGTCTCTCTTGATGGAGCGCGCGCACACTTATTCCTAACGTGGTGAAAACATTTAAGAGTATTTACTCTGTGTGTAAATAGTGCAGGATTGAAATGCACCCATCTTCATATTTAAAGCGTCCAGATTTAGGACCGTTTTTGAGAGTCATCTGTTTTTTTTTATGTGCTACGTGTGTGTGGTTTTCATGTTCCTGGGCTTTTGCAAGACAGTGAGCACTAGTGACAGTCAAAGGAAGCCTATTAAAGACGCGTGCTGGTGACTGATGAAGAGAGAGAAAAAGACGAACAAAGGTGTCAAGCCTTTTTGCGTTGCTGGAGTTTCAACTGTTCAAAATAGAACCTCCATCCGGTGTTTTGTTTTCCCCGGGGAAAGGTGCTAGAATAAAATGAAACTTGTCTCAGCATGTGGTAGATATTCTCCCTGGAAGCAGCAAGGAATGGAAAGCTGAATATACCTAGGAGATGCACAGGGGGAGGAGTTCCAAGCATTCGAATGTGGGTGCAAGTGGCAAGCCTCCAAATGTCCACTTGTCCCCCTAAAGGTGTCCTGGGTTCATGTATGCCCCGTTATTCAAGTGCAGCTTTTTAAAAAGTGCATGTGTGTGTTTTTACTTTCTTTTTTCAGAGGTGTAGATGTTGTCATGCTGCCAGCAGCGGTTATGTTATGTGACATACAGGTAGTCGTCAGGCAGTGTTTAATTTGTATTGAGGAACTGACAAATGAGTTATGACACTGGAGCTGTTTCTCCTGGGAGACAGAAGTAGAGACTGATGGAGGGCAAGAGAAAGTAGGAGAGATGGAGAAAAGTTGTTTTTTTTTTGTTTTTTTTAAAGAACATCTGTGGTTTCACTCATGAGGTGAGTGAGGAGGTAATAGCTACCATTTGCATTTATGGAAGAGAAAATAATTCAATTTTTCCATCACTTTCATGCACCACAACCATTGTTCATTCTAGTCTGTGTGTAGGAGTGTTTTGTTTTTTAATGTAGCTGTGTATCTATAGCTCTTCAAATACGTCTTCCCATAAAACTGTCACTGCTTAACACCTAATAGAAAAGTACTAAATAAACAATGTAATATTCTGTATTTTACTCCATACATTAAATAATGTACTTGTACTTTTTTTTTTTTTTTACATGTGTGGCAGGTTGTGGTGAAAATTTTAATTTAAAATTATTGTTTTAATTCAAAACAAAAACCTCTGCCATGCAAACATCTTAAAATTGCGTTTATGTCCATGTGTGGATGAACGTTTCTAAAAAGACTGGAACACGGAAAACAGAGTGTGCAGTAGTGTGCTGTGAAACAAAATAGAGACAGTGAAGTAGATCAATATGTCACTGACTTGGATGACATGTTGGACAGGTCCTGGACATGGTTGTGAGTTATGAAGGAGGCACTAAATCACTTCCCATGTTCTGATTTGTGTCTGGTTTCCTAAGCACTTCTTGTGG
>VUQS01021044.1:7670-22182 GCA_015108495.1 Heterochromis multidens
CAGGCCACAAAAACATTTCCAAGTGCTGAATAAGATTTTATCCAGTGTTAGTGTCTAACTTCAAAAAGTCGACCTAAACATTTTTGTTTTCTTTTTTTTTTTTTTCTTTTATGCTGCGTCTCAAACAGGACACACCAAACACAAACGGGACAGTCATTTAAATACAAACACCATTTTGCAGATGAATGTAGCTTTACAGTCAGGAGGGTAGACAGTTCAAGCGCATCCTTTAAAAAGTCCTCCACACTACTTCATGGAGCTGATACCTCTTCCGTGCGTTTGGTTTCAGCACCGGATTGAGGAACAGCGACTCGCATCTCCCCCCGATTACGCATGTTTCATCTTTTTTGGTTTCCTCCGAGGGGATTGAACACAGCAATAAAAGGTTGAATTGGTCGTCAAGCTCATTGGTCTCACAGACACTCGAAAAAACGTCTTAATGTACACAGTTTCTTTACGAAACGTGCTTGGCAGGTGCTCTCCAGAGTCTTAAGGCGACATTTAAACGCTGCAGGCTGTTTGGCCACAAGATATTGCAGTTTTCAGAATCAGATAGGCAGGTCTCTAATGAAAGGTACATGCTAATCCTTAACTACAGCAACTGTTAACAGGCTAAGTGGTGATCCGGCTGTGTTCAATGGAGCCTATGACTAAATAGGCTATATTAAGACAGCCTAAGAGATTTTGTGCTTCAGCCCGTGGCTACAGCTGCTATGATTTGACAGTCTGTGTTGATTGTTCAGTGGGTCTCCTCATGGGCCTCGACTCTTTTTCCATGCGCCCTGGCAGATGGCGAGAATTCATATATCGCTGGACTTGTACATGTCGGAGAGGAGCCTGGTGATGGGAACGTTGCCGATGGTCTTTTTGAAGAACACCTCCTCTATGGTGGACGGGCTGACAGAGCGGAGCGCCGGCAGCAGCAGGAGGAGCTTACCGAAACGACACGGCTGAGTCGGGTACCTGAAACACAACTGGTGTCAAAAACAGCCTTTTTGTCCGGTTCCATTTGCAGACTGTCTGACGCAGCCTGCCCAATTATTGCACACCTGTGACAAATAGCTCCTACTTAGCTTGAATACGAGCTTCATCTGGTGCACCTGCACAATTACAGGAGGCTTATTGCCTCATTAACTTTATAATGAAGCTGGCAGACTATAGCCAGTTGACACGTGCGTAAAGCAGATAGACAGACAGACAGATAGATAAATAGATAGATAGATAGATAGATAGATAGATAGATAGATAGATAGATCTATGTCTTACCTGGTGTGTATATAACTGTTGAGAGTGAGCTGGGCTTCATCTTGGAGAGCAGCAATGGCGCTGGCGTTGCGGAAACTTCTTAATTCTGTGCTGCCATGCGTAGGGACTGTAAGACAGAGCCAGTATTATAGCTGTTAGTAATATGCTGACATAACACTGCTGTAATGCCATGGAGCATTGACTGCACCGTCAGTTTTATATTCTCCTGTGCCTTTCCAGATTGGCTGTGGTTTTATGCAGCAAAGAAAGTTCAGTTTGCTCAAGGGGGCTTCAGTAAATATGATGGTTCCCAATAACAATCTTTACACTGTGCCAAACACTCAGACATAATAAGCCTGGTACTCACCAGCTTTGAATGTCACGATACATTTCAAGCAGGCAAACTCGGTTGCATCAAGGCGCATCTGTCTGAATCTGGTGACCACCTCTTGAAGTGCTTGAATCTCAGACATGATCTTGTTCATCCGCTGAGACTCCGTGTTTTCAGTGTTCATCCCTTTGGATAAATGTGAAGAAAGTGTCACCATGCACGATTACAGCAGCTCACTCTTCAATTAAAATTCTCTCGTGCTTTGCACATACCAGAAACAGCGAGAAGAGTGGTGGAGTCCACAGGAATGGCCCACTGCGCGATGCCCAGAACAAATAATTCTCTCCATGCGTCCTCCAACAGAATCAGCTGCAAGGGGTATTTTCAGTGTTAAACTGTGCACAGTGCAGAACAATTAAGCAACTATTTAAGGTATTTGAAACTTTTTGAATAATAAAAGTACCAATACAACAGCAATTCATGCATATTTTTCCATATTGTGTGCAGGTTTTTGGGCATGGTTGGCAATTATTTGACATTATTTGACATTACATTTTTCAGATCGAAACTATATCAGATGTCATTTAATTCATTTAAAAGATTTGTCCGTTGAGCAAATAGTTAATTGGCTCCTTTTCACCATTAAAGACCCCACAGGGTGATAATAGCCTATTTGGGGATCTTGTTTAACCATCTCCTTCGGAGCTTCAATCCAAATTGTGGCTACCTGATCAGATAAAGGAAGGGTGGAGAATGCAGGCACACTTTTTGCCCACTTGATGCTCATGAAGAGAAGGCGCGCAGCTGACTCGCACACAGACTCCGTCGCCACTTCGTACAGATACATGGGGGTGCCACTGACCTCATGAGGATACTGCAGAGAGTGAAAAATAAAAATATTGTCATTAGTTCGGGGAATAGTGAACAACAAAGGTCAAATTCCAAGCCCCAGCACCCGGTTTTATAATGATTAGTGTTGGTTGTGGTGGATTTACAGTGAGAAATCTAATTGGCGGATTTGTGGCTCTTACAGGCTTCTAAATCGGGACAGGAATTTCAACTTCTAACCCTCGAGTAAAAAAAATGTAATCCCCCAATAACATTTGGGAAGTAATACAAATATCCAAATTATTAAAGAATTGTACATCTGGAAATAATTAAATTTAAAACTATGTATGGACAGTCACACAAGAGCAAAGAAATTTTTGGCTTCTATGGTCTCATTCTTTATTTGGAGGTGTAAAACTATTTGGAGCAAGTGTAACTTGTAGCTATTAAATCACGTGACCTTTAAAAAAAAAAATTATAATAAAATAATTCCGCAAAAATGAATCCCAAAATCTACCTTGGGAGTTGGCTGTGCTAGACCCACGATGGCCTGTCTTTCCGGTGTAGTGGCTACTGCGTTCATCTCCAAGTTGTGAGGCTCCAGCTGGGTGACGGTGGTGAAAAAAGGAGGACCGGGCAGTGAGGATCCGGGGAAATGTGCCGAGGAGCCGTTCACCTCTTTGTGGCCCCGGAAATACAGAGCGACCTGTTTGCGAATTGTAGATGTCCGAGGCCCCCTCTCGTGCTGAACGGCTGTGGAGCGGGACAGTAGGAAAGCAGTGTGAGGGAGAGATCGCTGCAAGAGCAAACTGCTTATTTATCTAACTTATTAATTGCATTTTCCAACAGTGATTCCGGTTTTATTTTATTGAACGACAGCTGTTCCTTTAAGTGCAAATGTTCTGCGTGAAAGAGAAATAATTAACTGTAATGAGCTTCTACCAGCGCTCCCATAAAGTATAAATAACATCTCTTAAAACAAGCAGGGAGGAGGTAATTATCAACTTCTTTTCAGCTTTGATTAACAGACTTAATACACTTTTCCCCTCCGAATCCAATACTGTCCAGCATGGCGTTTCTTTGGTCAAAGTGATAATTCAATTAAGCTCATTTACCGTCTTTATTCATGTTCACTTCCAGACACTTTTTCAAACGACACGCTCGGCACTGGTTTCTGTGAGTTTTGTCTACGGGACAACCACCCTGTACAGAGAGAAAAGGGGAGGGGGAGGGGGGGACATTAAAAGAGAAAGGGGTTACAGCTTCTAGTTAAATTTCTCTTAGCTTGCAGGAGAAAAAGCTTCTTGCTATTATCCTCCTGGGAGGGCAATCTCCAGGTGAAAGATCGTGCTATTATCTTTTAGTTATGGACTTGCTCCCCTGCGGCTCCAGTGTGGCCTCATCCCGCAGGATAAGTACTCTATCCCGCCCTCTGCCGCCTAAATCCTCGGCTTCGAGTCATCACATTAGATTGGATTACACCTGATATATTACAGCAGCGCGGCACTTAGCCCAGTACTTAATGGTCCAGGCATGACATAATTAGGCTCATCAAGAGAGACTTAACACAGCGCCAAAAGGATAAGCAAACAGAAATCAACACGTAAAATGCGCATTCCGCACGTAACGCTTGTAATGTTTTGTGGACGAAGACCAGACAGAAACGGGATATACAGGATGACACAAATGCTGTGCCGGGTGCTAACTTTATTTGGTAAATGTAATAAATTACTCGACGTGCTTGGCAATGATTGCGTACAGAATTCTCACTTAGGCTTGATTTGATAATTTCTTTGCTTGCTTGTTTGCCCACCTTGCTTGAAATTCCATAAAAAATTGTAAAACGACATAATCAAATATGAAAGCACTAGTCGGTGCAGTTAACCACAGCCAATACAGGCCCGTGTGAAAAGCAGGGAAATTTAGTTAAGGGCTTGTATAACCTTCGAGGCCTCACCTGCGAGCCAGATTTACACACATAGGTCCGGTTTCTGCGGATGCTCCTCTTGAAGAATCCCGAGCAGCCGTCACAGGCGTAAACACCGTAGTGCTTCCCTGAGCTGCGGTCGCCGCACACTTTACATGGGATGTCCAGAATCCGACCTGGGAGAGGCCCAAATGTCAATTAGATGGCATGCTCACTGAATTATGAAGCACCCAGAGGCGCCCAGTTCAGTTTTAAATCAAAACATTTTGATGACAATTTGTAACTATTGCTGCGTAATATCGGGATTTATGAATAGATATGATAGAACACTATGTTTAAAATGCGAATAAGTTGGTAGAACAGTTTTCAAAGTTGACACAAAACTTGGTTTCACTGATTTGGCTGCAGTTCAGTGGCTGGAATGCCGTTGTGTGACTTCAAACTGATCCTATAAGACATTAAAAATGTCATAATTGAGCTCAATTCATATATACTGAAGCAATGGACAAACTGTCCTGCAAGTGACTTATTTTTGTCCGACAACTCCACACAGACACACACATTACACGCACACTGGACAACGCCCCGCATCTCATCCGACCATGGCCATGGGAATTCACTGCGCACATTTTAAGAATAAAGTCCGGTGGGAAGCGTCATATTTGAGCTCTCTAAGACAATGGCCCGAAAGCGCACAATGGAGACAGTAGGGGAAAGTGTTAACTTAATGATTTTCCCCCATTGAACCTCGTCTGACTGCCTGGATCTCGACAAGCTGCCAACTCCACTTCATAATGGGACTCGACAGCTGCTTTATCCCACAGGTCTATAGGCCCCAGGATTAGGGAGTGACACTGCACCATGAGAATAATGCGTACCAACTCGTTTCACCAACTCAAATGAAGTGTATGTAAATCGACCCCGGTGTAGATGAAAAAAATGTGATTTTTTTGTGAAGATTTTGTATTCAAATCTCTTAAAAAGAAGATATTTGTATGCATATGAGGCAGTCTTTTTTATTCTGGAGGGAAAAGCCGTCTATGTAATTACACTGACGTTTTGCCACCTGCTCATTGATTCACCAGTGACCCGTCAAAAAGGGTAGCATGGGAATAACTACTCAGCAGCAAAAACAATGACTTCAGGGGAGAGTTATAGGACTTGAATTGGCTGTTTATTAGGAATCAAAACTCCCTGTAGTATTTTAACTGTACGCAACAGCCATTTAATTGCTGTAAGATATAAAGAAATCATTTTTTAGTGTTAGATTTATGTCTTTAAACATTTTATTTTTAAGAGTTGGCATGTTGAAACCCATCTTCTCATCAGTAACTCTAGAAATTTATGTATAACAAGTTCCAGACATATCGGTCATTATTATTATGAATGTTATTATTATTATTATTGTTGTTGTTGTTGTTGCTCTTTTATTTTCTTGTTTTTTTAATTATAATTCATTATTTATTATTATTATGATTATTATTTTTTACAAACTTTTAAAGATAAGCAAATCATAATTTTATTGACACACTCCCTAAATTAAAATTTAACGTGTAATTAAACCATGGATGAACGAAAGTGCAAACATTTTCGACAAGAAAAATGTTCCACAAATATTAAACGGTGGTCGCTGGGAGTCAATTAAATAAAAATGACAGACAATTTTGTTGTGAAAGGGGGAAATGTATTTAACTTCCCGCTGTGGGGGTCCAATGCGTCTCCATTGTGTTGTGTAATTGCTTGAAGATATATGGCATATTCTATTAACGTAATCACCATCAAGGCGAAAACCTTCTAAAAGAGCTGGAAATTAAGTTTTAGTGAGAGAAAGAGCTGCTTCCTCTGACCATCCGATAGCGTGGCTATGAACTTCAATCACAGTAATGTTGTGAGTTGTTTTATCCTGTAAAACACATGTTTACAGCAGCCGAGCACAAATTTTAGAAGCGACGGTTTGGCGTGAAAAATACATATTTGGATGCATTGAAAGAAGCATCAAATGTGAATTCAACAGAAACGTCCCATCTTTTGAGAGAGAGAACAATAGCCCACTTTGGGCCTATATTATGATCTGAGTCTGCCTTAATTTGAATTCATAATGAGCCCTAGCAGAGGGATAATTGCAAGGGTTAAGAAAAAAAGGATCAGTATATAATTTGATAGAAAAACAAAAATCAGTTTGAAATCTGTAACTCTTAAAAAAAAAAAGTCAATAATATAATTTAAATCGCTTCAGGAAACTCAAATGAGGGATTCAGAAATGCGCAAACACATCGCAAACATAAGAGAAAAAATCTCATGCGTAAATGGGATTTTTTCCTGATGATCAATTGAACGAAACACTGCGTATTGCGCTGTTACTCTTTCAAAGGTTGAAAATTTAATTACAGGCAACAAGTGTCATCTAAGGGAAGCATGTGAGGCTTTTGATGAGCAATATTCGACACATGAATATGGCTTATTATTGTCGCTTTCTTATTATTTTCTTCGAAATCTCTTTCAGAGATGAGTAACTTTACAAAATAGATTTTACATAACATGCCCTTTCTATTAGGCGCTTTATTATCGAGGGATGTTCACGTATTGCTTTCTATATCGGCCGACAGCCAGTCCCCATACCCACTCACTGACCGTGAGTTAGGGTCAATCTCTAACAATGTGAGAAACATCATCTAAGTTACCGTGAAGTCACTGTGTAGCAGTTTTATACCAACTTTAATTTGTTATACCCATGGCTATTGTAGACCACCTATTATCTATGCTGTATTCTTCAGAGGAATCGGGGAAGAGATGAACAAAACTTACTTGATTTGACATTCAGAATATCCAAACAGCCACTTGTTGAGCCGGTGGGTTTGCTCATACTGGATCCTCGATATTTTAAAGAATCAGAATAAAAAGTGTCCTCTTTCTCCTCTGCTTGTGGACAGAAACAATGAAGTTTGTGACACTGAAGCACTTGTGGTTTCTCGGTTTCTTTACCAGCAGCGACGAGAAAGACAAGTCAAAGTCCCGAACCCAACTTGACAGAAAGTGAGCCTCCGATCGATCGAGAGCTTCAAATTAAGACATGCGGTTGTACATTGTATCAGCAATCTTTGCCCTCGACACGGAAGAATCCGGAGAACCAGGACTGGACCCCGGGGACGACAGCCGGTTAACGGCGAAAGCAGCTCTCCAGCTAGTGGCGCAGTAGCCGGTGCGTAAAGTTCGAGTTGGAAAAACGCTGCCTGGAGCGCATCCGATATTGCCAACGCGGTGGCGAAAGAAAAAAAAAGAGCAAATTTTCCGATATTCTTGCGGTTGAAAACTTGTTAAAACCAGGACACGATGTGACTTTATGGTGGGAGCCTCCCGAATAAGCCTTGGTAATATTTATGAGAAGTGTCAGGGGGAGGCTGGAGGGTGGAGATCTCCACTTCCTTCATCCACTTGGCTTTCTACTCCAAACTCCATCCTGACGTCACTGGCGTGCGAGGGAGTGTGTGTATGCTTGAATGTGTGTGCAAGTGCTCTGAAGTGCCTTGCTCACGGAGCCAGATCCACTGCAAACAAAACACACATGTTGCATGTTTTCCTGCACTGCATTTGCAATTTTTTACTGTATAGAACAGTTATTTAGACTAATAATAATAATAATAATAACAATAATAATAATAATAATAATAATAATAACCGAAAGTATTCAAAAATGTGTTCAAAATATATCATCACAAATCCTAAGAAAGAAATTAAATAAATAAATAAAAATTCTCCAAACTGTACAGTTGGGACAGTGGAGCTGACATTAAGAAGAGGCTTCAGAGAACCTGATCACTGTAAATATTTTCGGGAATGCAGAGGTATGCTGACCACTAATAAGAGGGTATTACCATATGCAGGGGAGGTGGGAGGTGGGCTGAGACCTTCAACAGTGAGCGCTCCTCATTTCCTACACTAGCACAAAGACATTTGTGTCTGGTTCCTCATACAGTCCTCAAGATTAAGTGCTTGGGCCCCACCAAATACGTAGCAGTCAGGACAACTGTGAAACAGCTCAACTTTTGATTTTTAAAGCTAACACTTTATAGAATATTTGTTTCCTTTATAAATATCAAAGAATGCTAAAGAGACGACAAATTCAAAATGTTCCTACAGTGTAATGTAGTAGAAATATGCATTTCTCCCCCTTTTTCCTCGGGGGCGTTGGGGTAATTTTGCTCCACATAAGCAGACTGCATTATCTTTCCTTTGTTGGTGGCTTATTATACAGACATTTTGATGGGGCCAGTCTGAAGTTGGATCTCGTTAGGTGGGCAGATATACCATGCAGACACACTTTGGGACCTTCTATTACAAAACAAAAACAAGGCTTCTTATTTTAAAAACCTTTTTTTAAAATGTAAAATTAACCTTAATTTGAACTTAAAAATAATCTCTACATACAAACTTAGGAAAATGTGAAATTTAAAAAGTTATATAAATACATGGAAATATATTTGCTTTTAATTTTGTTTGCTTTGATTTTCTATGAAGATTCACACAAACCTCCCCCTGAACTCCACGAAACCCTCCATATTTAAGATTTTATTTTGTTTATTTATTTGTTTTATTTTAGGTCGTTTGGTAATTTACTAAAGCGCTTCCAATACCAATTCAATTTCAAATTCCATTTTTTTAGTTCCTTTTACAGCAAAAGAAATTTACATCGTATTTTATCTACAACTTTCACAAAAAAGAAAATATAATAATAATATATATTATAATATTTTATATAATCTATCTATCTATCTATCTATCTATCTATCTATCTATCTATCTATCTATCTATCTATCTATCTATCTATCTATCTGTGGTTAAACTGGTTTTAAATGTCACTTTTGCTGCCAGCGTGCTGCCATGACACTCTATAATCGGTGATCAGGTTTTGGACATTAAGGTGCAGACCATGGCCGGCTGTCCGGGGCGCGCTCACTGACACCCTGACCTTGACAGCTTGCTGTGGTTTCGCCTAGTAACTCCAGAAATCCATATTCTGTTTTAATTGTGTTAATTCCCACGGTACACTTAAGGCCATATGGACTCACAAAGTGTCGATTTAAGCGGACAGGGGCGAGGCGGAGAGGCGTAGTTAATTGCAATTAGCTTTTGTCGTGTCTTTCAATCTGCCCTTTAGCTGAACGGCTTCGGCTGGAGCCTAACAAGCCTGAGGAGAAATCACTCTAATATTCTTTTGATTTTCCTGAGGGACTCATAGAGAGGCCCTCTGTAGGAAGTTCATAGACACTTATTTTGTATATGTGTGTATATGAATATGTTTTAACTATTTCCTCTGAACAGTCCACATATAAAACCTACAGTAGAATTTTATTATACGAATTTCCCCCAGACTTCTATTTGTCACAGGTAACGAACACTCGTTTAATTGGAGATTCATTTCTTAAATTATTAACCTTCCAAAAGAAAGGAAATCAAAAAACATTTCTTAACGAAGACATCATTAGAGATCAATAACCGTTTTCATTTATTTCTAAATGCACGTGAAGTGGTGTGTGTGTGTGTGTGTGTGTGTGTGTGTGTGTGGGTGTGTGTGTGTGTGTGTGTGTGTGTGTGTGTGTGTGTGTGTGTGTGTGTGTGGGGGTGTGTGTGGGTGTGGGTGTGGGGGTGTGTGTGGGTGTGTGTGTGTGTGTGTGTGTGCGCGTGCGTGCGTGCGTGCGTGCATGCGTGTGTGTGTGGGAGGGGGGGTCTTCGGAGGGGTGGGGTTGGGAATTAAAACCATGCCTTCAATCCATCACCAGAGCCGGTCTGGCCGTTAGGGCAAGGCAGCAACATGTGGAAAGAATTTATGACCTAGTTTTCATTTCCCTGTTTAATACGATTATTGGGTGCTTTGGAGAATGGGAGGAGAAAGAAAGAGGAAGCGAGATTAGAAGGGAAAAGGCAGTTTCACCTCCAGACTTGTAGCCTACTTGAAGTAGGCTACATGTGAAGTTTTTATGGAGCAAAGCTAGCAGAACCTGCTTGTTGAAAGAAAGCTAAATCCTCATTCCCTGTCTGGCTGTTTTATTGTCTATAATTGCATTACTGTAAATGCTTCCTCGTGAGCTTTGATTGAAGGCAGACTCCTTGTCTTCCCATCTGACCCGTCCACTGTCATGGGAGGTAGAGTAGAACAGAAGAAACGAAGAAAAACCTCATGACATTACATTTAGAATGAAGGTTGCCTTTCTGTCTGTGAGACAAGCTGTTTGTTCTGAGGTGCTGAAGTCAAGCTGAAAGACAGAGAGTGGTAGAAGTGGGTCACGGTAACACAGGAAGTGACCCCCTCCTTCCACTAAGACTCAGGACGCCGGAGGGTCGGCCAGTGACTGGGCCAGGCGGGAAAGTCCATCGGCTACCTTTTTCCTGTTGATCTCTTCTCTGCTTTGTGCACAGGATTGTGAGGTCTTTCTGTCATATATCAGACAGGAAATAATTTCTGCCAGTTTAAACTCTTTCTTCTTCTTTTTGTCAGCATGCCACTGTGGGAGGAAATGTTTTCATTTTCAAAAAAATAATTGGCCCGAGTCTCTTACAACAGTGACAGTTTACTTTCACCCTCACCTACTTAGCACCTATGTGGCAAGCAGTACTTTATACATGCTTAGAACAGAGGTTAATGTAAGAAGTCTTCATGAAGGACTGGTGGCTCCACATTAGGTGGCGCCAGGTTAGGTTGGTTGCAGCCATTACTGAAGCTTAGAAGAAGATTCGTTTTAGGGCTTTAAATGCACTAGATTTTCAAAAGGAAAAACTTTAAGCTCTATTATTTAGTTTAATTCTTTGGCTTAAACTTTGTGGAAGAGTATAACAATAGCTATGGAAGCTGTGGTAACTAACACTACACATTAGTGATGGATAAGATGCAGCTGTATTGAAGGTTTTAGCATTTAAGTATATAAAATGTAAAAGTCCTAAACTTCCAAACTTTTTTTGAGTCACTGTTGTTGTAATATCACTCACTGTGTTAACACCTCCTGTGAGGGCTTTTAGAGGTAAGATTTCAGGTTAAAATTATATTCTAAATCAGGGGTGTCAAACATAAGGCCCGGGGGCCAGAATTGGCCCGAGAAAGACTCCAATCCAGTCCACTGGATGGCCTTAGAAAATGTGAAGGAATGCATCAATTTTGAACTTTTAACTGTTTTATCATAAGTTTAACTGCTTTTCCTATTGATAGTATAGACTATTAACAAAAACTTTATATTATATTTGTCATGTAGTTTCACTAGTTCGGCCCACTTAAGATCAGAGTGGCCTGTATTTGGCCCATGGTGTAAAATGAGTTTGACATCCCTCCTCTAAATAATGAGTAAGGTTATATTCAGCTTTCATGTGGCAAACAAGAATACTTATATCGAGCAATATGTCGCTCCCTGTCAAATATCTCATTAGCTGACACTTCTATGAATCTGATAATGAAATATCTGAACTAAATCTGTCTACAGCTGTATATTTATTAGGGAAATGAACTCAGATGATTCTGATTTACTTCCTTTTAAAGACATAAACACTGAACCTTGTACATTTACAGTAGGAATATTTAAGAAGAGTACTTGTAGATAACAGATATTTAATTTGTTGTTATAATTGAGCATGGCGTTGGTCTGGCTGGACATTTCCTGGACCCTTTAAAGCAGGGATGTCAAACTCATTTTACATCATCTGCCACATACAGCACACTTTGATCTTAAGTGGGTCAGACCAGTGAAACGCCCTTTTCTGTCAGTGTAAAGAAGTTTAATTACATATTTAATCACTGAGATATCTTAATATAAGAAAAATAATTTTAACAGTACACCTCAGTTTTTCTACATGATAAAGAAATGCTATAGGAAAAGCTGTAAAACCTATGAAAATACAGTTAAAAGTCCAAAATTTATAACCTCCTTCACATTTTCCAAAGCTGTCCAGTGGGCCAGACTGGAGTCTATGCCAGGCCAATTCTGGCCTCCGGGCCTTATGTTTGACACCCCTGCTCTAAGGGGTTAAGTTGCCTGAGCCTGCTCACAGCAGCCTCTGCAAGCCTGACATAATTTTAATGGTGGTGTACTATGTGTTTTTTGTTATCTATTCTACATGAATGTTATATCTCACCTTAAAACTCAGTTTATGGAATCACTGATTTATCATGTCCTCTTTGCCATTTTGTTGATGCCATCCCTTAGATTTCATTTATAAAGTCTTGAAATGAATGCCTTTTAACCTGCAGGCGTCCCTCATCCCGTGAAGCACCCCTGGCTGCTGCATAAACAGACGCAGTGAAACAAAGCTGTAATCATATTTAACCATATGTGATTAGACCCATGGACAAATGCTGACAGTGTGTTATGAAACTGTTTATATAGGTTCACAGATTTATAAACATGCAGACGTGAGGACGTGGCGCTTCTAGGTTAATTGTTCACTTTGAAAACAATGTTTCACTCAAAGGCCACTCGCCTGAGCGTTCAGCAGCTTCTCGTGGATTAAGTTCAGCTGGCACACAAGTATTTGTGATGCCTTTTTTGTCTTTATTTAACACTATTAATGAACACTTAAAAGTGTCTATTTCTACATTATGCTGTTTTTAAGCTTTTTACAGCTTATAAATTCTTAATTGGTAGCTGCTGAAATAAAATGTTAAACTACTGATGAGGTTGGGAGAAATGTGTTGGATACTGACAATCTCAGCAGTATGTTCACATCAGAATTATAAATATGCAGCTAAATTTGAGAAACACTGTGGTTTAATAGGCCAAAAAAAGATCATCATCACACAGCCTCCAGATTTAGAAAAAAATTAAGTTGAAAAGCAGTGCAAATATAGACATATGACAGGATATAACCAATTAAACATGGGGCATGTAGGCTAGAGCAACTCACCCTAACAGGTCCCATCCAGCCCTGTTGATGGCTTTGCAAAAGCCTGAACATTGCAGAGAAGGAGGGCATCACTTTTCATTGTAAGTTTTGTTTCACTAATAATGGATCACATCAGGAGAGTGGCTCTGCAAAGTTTAAATGTCATCTGAGCAAGAGGTCTCAAGAGGTCCAGTTACATACGGTAAATTGCACAGGCTAACTGCTATTCTTTCTCTGTTGTGTTGCCTGTGTGCTCATTCATGCATACCTGCATCCTTGTGTGTGTTTGCTAAAAGAATGCATGATACAAACATGCCGTGAAAACTAGTCTGTCTCTGAAATGAATCCACTCCTAAGCTGTTGATATGATGTGTTCACTTACTGACGTACATCATGACGTTACTGCTTAGCTTAGGAAATTCGGGATTTCCATCTGTAGTATACTGGATAAAAAAAAATCTTAACTAAAGCCAGTGGGTTAATTTGAAATCCTGCTTTGACCTAGAGTTAAAAGTTCTTCCACTGATGAGGCACCCAGTATTTTGAGGTGTAACAAGCACAGGTCTGCTACGTATGCTGGATTTCATTACCAACGCTTGAGTTATGGTGTCTTCTGTCTGTTTCCCTTTTTGCAGGTCTGTTCCTGATCTTAGGTCTGATGCTGTACCCTGCTGGCTGGGGTTCAGACAAGGTCCAGCTGTACTGTGGACCAGACGCGGCACCGTACCGGGCTGGTCTCTGCTCCATGGGCTGGGCTTTTTACACCGCCATGGGTGGAACCGTGCTCACCTTCATCTGCGCTGTCTTCTCTGCTCAGGCTGAGATCGCCACCTCCAGCGACAAGGTTCAGGAGGAGATCGAGGAGGGCAAGAGCCTTATCTGCCTCCTCTGAAGCTCAGATAACATTTATTGTGTAGGAGGAGAAAGAAGAAAAATGAGGCAGAGATGGGCCACTAATGATCTGCCACTGCTCTTCTGCCTATTCTAATAAAGCTGGCCTGTAAAATCGAGGCCCCATGCATTGTTTACCACTAATACTGACTCTTATTTTGTCTCAGTTTTATGTTTGAAGTGGGAGAAACTGTGGGAGAAAGGTGCCAAGTTTTTTTTTTCTCTGTGTGTGTCTTTGTCTTTCTGCCACTAGAGGTGCTGTGTCTGTTATTGTATTCATTTTAACCATGTGGATGCCCTGTGAGGCATTGTCTGTCACCACATGTTCTGTAAATAAGCGTGATTATATATATTTTGTACATAGTTATGATTGCAGAATGATGGTCAGCTTGATCCAGGCTGGGATGATGATGTCACTCTTGCCTTA
>VUQS01021046.1:0-13645 GCA_015108495.1 Heterochromis multidens
GTTAACTCTCTATGTATTTACACACCACTTTGCATTTAATCATGAGTTATTATTAATTTCTGGCTCTCTTCCACAGTGTGTCTTTTGTCCTGTCTTCCTCCCCTCACCCCCAACCTGTCATGGCAGATAGCTGCCCCTCCCTGAGCCTGGTTCTTCCAGAGGTTTCTTCCTGTTAAAAGGGAGTTTTTCCTTCCCACTGTCACCAAGTGCTTGCTCATAGGGGGTCATCTGATTGTTTGGGTTTTCTCTGTATTATTCTAGGGTCTTTACCTTACAATATAAAGCGCCTTGACACAACTGTTATTGTGATTTCACGCTATATAAATAAAATTGAATTGAATTAAAATTTCCTTACTTTTTATGTAAGTTTATATATATATGGGATGTATATGGTCAACTATTGTGGTTGATAAAGTCCAACTTAGCACTATTTATTTGTGTATCCTCATGTGGGATCTCAGGCCAAACTCTGAAGCACACAGGTGACCGCATACTGGACACAAAAAGGAGTGCTCTGCAACGTTGATTCTGGCCTTTAATGCTGCACGCTTTTCTGCTTGGCTACTTTGTCTTTCATTTTCGTAAGCTTCACTTCCCTTGCAAATAGCTTGCCTCCATTCAGACTTGTTAGTTGCCATGATTTCCCGTTTTTCTTCATCCATTGATGAAGAAATGTCACATTTCTGAAGGGATTTTTTAAGGGAGTCTTTGTAGTGAAGCTCTGGCCATCCTCTTGGATGATTGCCCTCCATCAGCTCACTGTAGAAGAGATGCTTTGCTAGCCTGTTATAGTGCATGTGCACGAGATGTCCAGACCATCTTTGCTGAGACTGTGTTGGCAGTGCATCTATGCTTGGTGTCTGGGCACGTTTGAGACTCTGTTTTACCATTTGATGTTTAAGATACATCAGTAGCAGCGCTGGTGAAACTGATCTAGTAGCTTGACATGCCTACGGTAGAGAGTCCAGGACTCATATCCATACAGCAATGCAGACAGGACTGCTGCTCTGTAAACTGCACACTTCGTCTCCAGTTTCAACCCCCTTTTGTTCCATACTTGCTTGTGGAGTCTACAATTGGAAGCACTTGCCTTAGTAATGCGGTTGGATACCTCGATATCAAGACTGTTGGAAGAGGAAAGACTGCTACCAAGATAGGTGAAGGAGTCAACATTGTTAAGGACCTTGCCGCCGATCTTTGTTTCAGGCATGTTTACTGTTGATCACTTTGCAGGCTGAAACATCACTTCAGTCTTCTTGGTGCTTATTGTGAGTCCAAAGTGCTTAGTGGCCGCAGATAGAGAATCTGTAAGTCTGCAACTATAGCACAGCCATCAGGATACAGGACGTCATGAAAAAGTGACTTTAGTGACTTTTGTCTTTGCCTTTAGGCGTTGAGTATTAAAAATACATCCATCTGTCCTGTATGTGATCTGGATGCCTGGGTCTGAGTCTTTAAAGGCAGAGAGAAGCATCATGCTAAAAAGGAAGCTGAAGACTGTTGGAGCAAGAACGCATCCTTGCTTGACTCTGTTAGTGACGGGAAACTAGTCATCTTCACAGCCATTGACTAGTCTTGCTTTCATGCCATCGTGAAAGCAGCTGATTATTTTTACCATCTTGGGAGGGATTCCAATTTGTTGAAGTATGTTCCACAGTCCTGGGTGTCGCACTGTGTCAGACGCCTTGGTGAGGTCGACAAAGAGGATGTAGAGATTCATATTTTGTTCCTTGCATTTCTCTTGGATCTGTCTTGCAGCAAATATGTCAACTGTCCCTCTGTTCTGGCGAAAACTGCATTAGCTTTCTGGTACTGTCTCATCAAGAAGATGGGTATTCAACCTTTTTAAGATGACCTTAGAGAGGCTGTTGCCTGCAATGCTCAAAAGGGAGATCCCACGATCATCACAAGTGGACTTCTCACCTTTTGTACAAGTGTACTATTCTGGCATCTTTCAGAACTTGGGGTAAGCAGCCATCCTCCCACCACATACAAAAGAACTCAGTAAACTTCTGCACCAGCAGCTGACCACCTGCTTTAAAAACTTTCAGTGGGATGCCATTGGGGCCTGCTGATTTACCACATTGCAACTCTGCTATTGCTTCAGTCACCTCATCCTCTGTGGGTGGGTTTTCAAATTCCGTATGTAGGCGTCTTACTGGGATCTCTTCAGTGACACTGGGGTCAATCAATGAAGGCCTGTTAAAAAGCTGTTCAAAGTGTTCTGACCATTTCTTATTTATTGCCTCATTATCAGCAAGGAGCTCACCCTGCAAGTTCCGGACTGGGGCTGCACTTCTCTGTTGTGGCCCATACACCTCCCTCAGGCTGGAGTAGAGTCAGTATAACCTTGGATCTCCTCTGCCTTCTTTTTCCATCATTCATCCTTCATGGAGCGCAACTGCTTTTGAACTTTTCTTCTGAGATGATGGTACTTGTCCTGCTTTAAGTCAGACTGTTTGTCCACTAGCCAGTTCTTGTGTGCAACATACTTTTTGGCAGGAAGACTTTGAATTTCAAGATTGTTGTCATCAAACCAGACCTTGTGATTGCTTTCTATTGTCTCTTTGGCGGCAGTGTCAACTTAATTTCTTAATTTGGCCCAGTTTTCTTCTGTCTCTCCTTTGATGAAGGCAACTTGCTCTAAATGCTTTGAAAGTTCATTCTGTAAAACAACTGTTATTCCAGGGTTATTGATTTTCTGAACATCCAGTTTATATTGCATTTTATCATTTTTATTATTTGCTGTCATTGTTTTATTTTGATTCATTTTTGCTGACAACTTTTAAAACTTTTGGATTGTAAAAATGATGATGATGATGATTATGTTTACTGTTATGATTTTTACCATTACAGTTTGTTTAAATTGTAATCCCCTGCTTAGTTAAATCATAACAAAGCACATGGGTGAGTGGGAGCTGGGATATCAGGGTCATGGATGAAACAATAACTGGAAATGTTTTGGATTCCACAGGGCATGAACTGTGAAAAGTACATTTTCAAGATAACTCACAATCAGGACCTTCAGAATAATAATAATAATAATAATAATCAAAATTATCTGCTTGCCAGAAGTTTCTCTAGGACCAGCTTTTCTTATTCTATGACTGCCTCCTGGAACGTGGTTATGATGGGAATTTCTTCTTAAACACTTTCCTATTATGTCCCAATCGCTACTTCCAGGTGTTATTGAATACAACGTGATGTATATTTTGTAAATTACGGTCCCCATGAGAGTCAAAAATGAAGATAAAACAGAATATGTCTAACTGTGTAATTGACAAGCCTATAATAAATAACCTAAGCAGTATCGGTTTCACAGTCAGAACTGCTCTTTGCTCTTCACATCCATTCTCAAAACACCAAGATAGCAAGAGCAAAAATGCTCAGCTTGAGCTTAACAAATGGACCAACAGCTGATGATTATGTCCACCTTTTATATACATATGAGTTTGCAGTGGTCTGAAAGTGGTGAAGACATGTAGGTACAAGGAGGGGCGGGGTCTGCTGAGTATAAACTCAAGCTGTGCGCTCAATAGCTGTTTCCTCTGAATCCATCACTGCCTGTGGCTGGGCTTTAAAACACTGCACACTTCTTCAGACTCAGACTCATAGGCACGAGGAGCAAAACAGCATCTTCTTATTATCAGACAACACTGAGAAGCAACCATGGCCATCAATAAATCCAAAGTAGCTGTTGGATTTATAGTGGCAGGCAGTCTGATGTTGATATTTGGAGCAATTTCTTTACTTGTGGGACCAACAGTAATAAACAGCCAAATAGTAAAGGTAAGTGTAATCATAATGTGAATACTTTAGAGTTTCATAACCAGGGTGTTCTGTTTGTTTTCTGTTTGTTTTCATTTCTTTTTCTGTTTTCTTTTACTTAAGGCAATATGACAGTTTGTTTTTCTTTATTATGCATTAAAGCAAAGCTGTTTACAATAAATAGATTTCTTCACAAAAGATTCAGATAGACTCATTCAGGTTGACATTTGCAGGTTTAGCAACCATCTCATTGTATACGGAGTGCTTCAACAACTTATTATCTAAAAGAGCACTTGTCTATGACTGGATTTATTGTGTCAGGTATTTGCGTATGTAGTCTATGTTTACTACTATTAATATAGTATTTAACAAAAAAATGGATTTCTAATTGGATTTGGATTTTCCAACCTATAGACTCTTTTATATTGTATCTCTGATATTAAAACATGGATGGCAGAAAACTTTTTTACAGCTCAACCAGAACAAAATAGAAGTTTTACACATCTACAATTACTGGTAATAAATCCCTCCAAAACTGTCAAAATCTAGGTGTCATCTTTGACCCAGATCTTAGTTTTGAGCAACATATGAGAAGTATAACTAAGACTGTTTATTATCATGTTAAAAATATTGCCAGAGTACGACAGTTCACACCTTTTACCTGCCCTTACCTGCTCACACTTTTTACCTTGTTGTATTTTTCTACCCTCTTATAGTACACAAAAGTAGTTATACAGAATCACTTCTTTCATAGTGGTAGACTACATTTTACATTGTATTACTGGATTGTATTACTGAAAGCTGCAATATGTATATCCATTTTAATGTATTCCTGGCACAACTGGTTAGCTGCATCATTTAAAAAAAATCCTCAAATGCAATACTTTATGAAAATTAAACTTGTCAAATTAAAGTAACATATTATTATAGCTGAAAAATCTATATTTTTCTTTGAAGTATAGCTAATAAAGTAGAATAAAACTATGTAAACACAAACTGTCTTTCAAATTGTACTTTCCTAAAATACTTAAGTGAATGTAAGCATACCCAAAAGTCTTGGCACTTGGAAGACACCTTGAAAGGCCAGGCAATTATGTGGGCATTTATTTTTAGCTTTAATCTCTGTGGAAACTGGGACATAAGAACTACATGTATAGAATCACAAGCCAGATCTGAAAAACAAAGCTTACTGGCAATATTTTTAACATGATAAAACAAAAAAACAAAAAAAAAACAAAAAACGGTCTTAGTTTGCCCCAAAACAAGGTGTTAAAAAGCCTTTTCCCCAAGGAGTTATACTTTGACCACCATTATTATTCAGTTTCCCTCCGGGACTAATAAAGTTTCTCTGATCTGATCTGATTTTTGCTGTTATTATTTTGTTTAGGCCTATATTTTGGTGATACCATTCTTGGCTTAACTTGTTAAATGCATTTTTTGGTCATTGTTTTTTGTAGGCAATTTTTATTGTGTATTTTTTTCCCAACCTTTGAAAATCTGTACATTTAGGGATATAACAAGGGGGAACTCCATGTCCCATAATCCTCGGCATAGGGGAGGCGTGTCAGACTGACTACGAAGAAGGCGACAATAAAAAGCAGGTCAACAACATCGATCAGGGAGATGAGTGACTCGCAAGGAGTTCAGAGCTGTGTACCTTCAATTAGTTGTTTCATGCCGAGACCCTGTTGGAGACACTTTCATTCAGCTAACTGTGTTTATCTTTACGGCCAAACAGTGAGGATACAAACAAAACAAGGCTGCACTGGGCTACAAAGACTCACTGCCAGCCTGTCAGTATGGCAATTAATCGATCTAAAGTTGCTATTGGATTCATAGTGGCGGGTGTGCTCATGGTGCTTTTGGGCATGGTTATGTGGTTTGTGGTACCATTAATCATCGACGACCAAATAGTAAAGGTAAGAAACGGCCTGATACGGATATTTAGCATGTTTTAAACCTGTGCTTTAATGTGCTGGGTCAAGCAAATTTAACCTTTAATCACACCCGAGGACGTAAGAACTTCAAAGGGCCTCGAGAGTTAACCTGTAAATGATAACAGGCGCATGCAGATAAACTAATCACTAAATACATGAACTCAGATTAAGTAAGAATGCTAATGCAGCTCCGGAAAAATATTCTCAAGCATGCGTAGTCTTAGTAAAATAATTTCATTAAATAACTAAACAATTATTGGTAATGTTATTATTACTCAATATAGCACTAAAAACCCATATCAACACAATAAGTAATATTATTGGTATTTAAATAATGTGCAGTATAGAGAAAAAAAATATGTGCATAGATATTAGTCCTCTTCCTTAGTTGCTTTGCTTCTGTAGTGGATTCACAGTGCTACTTTTGCCTGCCAGCAGCGAACTGTAAGATGCAAACTAAGGTAAATGAAGTTTGCAGTTAGGCCACATGAAGACAACTGTCATCCTAGCCTGTTTACGGAGCTAATTATTGGGCTCCAAAACTCATGAACATGGTGAGAAATAAAGCCCAGAGTGACACCTTCTCAATCAGATGGGTAGTATTTCTGCATACCAATTAACCTGACATGTTCTTTGAAATCTTGTTTTTGTGGCTTTATACTTGGAAAAAATGTGTGGACGTGCAGTATGGATGGGGTATTTACAGGTGAAAAGCTCAGCCAAATGCCTGACAGACTTTTTGCCCAGTTTATATATAAAATAAAAAATTCATGCATTTATAGTGATTTTCTTGTTTTACTGGCCACTCAAAGTGCTCAGTTCACCAAAAATGTTTAAAAGGATCATCTTTTTTACTTGTAATGTTTTCCATCATATTTGTAGAAAGATTTATGATTTATAAAATAACTTAAAGGCAAATAATAATCACAAAATTACCTTGAAAATGTAATGTTGTGCAAATACTAAGTGGCATGAAAAAATGTTTTGAACATTTAAGATGATAAACTAAAAATCTTTGGATTTTGGTCGTTTAGCTAAAATAAGCAATTTGAAGATGCTGCTGTGAATTCTGAATTTTTTTTTCTCCGTTAGTTTGTGGCAATTTATACAAAAAAAAAACTTTAATGAAGAAAATTATGATTCTTTTTTTCCTTTCTCTCTTTCATGTCAGAACACAATAATTGATCCAAAGAATGAGATCTCATACACCATGTGGAAAGACATCCCTGTCCCGTTCTTCATGTCGGTCTTCTTCTTCCATGTCCTCAACCCTGCTGAGATTTTGAAAGGAGAAAAGCCCATGGTGGAACAGAGAGGACCTTATGTGTACAGGTACACAATTGAACTCCTGAGGACTTGTGCTCAACCTTAACACTCAGTTACAAATTTAAAATTAAATAGATACTTAAACTTCAGTAAACGGTTACATGACTGTTGTCTACAGTGAAACCATGAATTAATAATATTTACTTAATTTTTGTAATGATATTTGTTTGTGTAATAAAAATAAGCATTTTATGAATGATGTAATACTCTAGAATAGGTCCCAGCTACAATGATTACTTTCCATTTTCCTTGCCCAGAATGGGCATTCAGTGGGGAACTGTGCACAACTATCAGCATGATTGGCCCACAATGAGCATGTGTTGTGTTGTTTGACAGAAAGCGGTGCATTCCCATGTTTTTGTGAGGATGAATATATAACTCTGTGATTCATCAGTGGCAAAATAATGAAAAGGATTTAAACAACAAATGCATAGTGAAGGAAATCTCCATAAATTAGACTGAATTTCCCTCACTGTGGGGTTTAAAAAGCAAACCTAAAAAAAGCTAAACCACTGTGTTTAAAAATCAAAGGTAAGCTTTAGAGGGAGAAACATTTTAATATGTTGCATGATGCATCTCATTGGCAAACTGGAGCTAAGTGACTATGATAGCATAGTGTACTGAGGCTAGAGGATGTTGGGTTGGAGGTATATGTTGTACTGCTGCAGGTTATTAAGAAACTAGACTCTATTACGCAGTTTAAATCAGAGCTCAAAATCCACCTGTTCACAACAGCATATCAAAAAAACCCAACAACTTTAAAAAAAAAAAATAAAAAAATTGTACATTGCAGCAGGACCTCTTTTACCCTTCATCTTAAATGCTCCATTTTAGCTCCTTTTTGCCCTGTAAGAAAGTTGTTGAGGAACCACTGGTTAGGTGTATAACCAGCATAGCTGCCTACAGAGCTGTTGACTGTAAACCATCAGTATAGCTGATAACACTTACAGGCTTTGAACTTCTCAGTGAGGAGCTGAGTTCACAGGTCTAGGACTAGACTGAAGCAGCCTGGGAAATGGCTTGAAAGTACAGGCTGGTCAACTGTATTAATACAGTTAATACAGTCGCTGTGGGCAAAGAGTAGAGAAGTAAACAATGTAACTGGGGCTTATGTAAAATATAGCGGCTGTGGATGATTGCTGGAAGAGAAAGATGTATTTATTTTTTGTTTTGTTACATCTGTTCTTTGTTGTATTATGTTATGTATCATTCTGTTTAAATGTTTGTTTGAACCCCATTGAAAACGTGATACATCTCAGGTAGAGCAGGTCACTTACTAATCGGAAGGTTGGTGGTTCGATTCCTGGCTGCTCCAGTCTGCATGCCAAATATCCTTGGGCAAGATACTAACCCCAAGTTGCTCTCCGATGCATTCATCGGAGTATGAATGTGTATGAATGGTTAGACACAAAGCACTTCAGCACAGAAAAAGTGCTTGTATGAGTGGGTGTGAATGGGTGAATGAGGCAGTTGTATAAAAAGCGCTTTGAGTACTCCGGGAGAGTAGAAAAGCGCTATATAAGAATCAGTCCATTTACCATTCTGAATTATGGTTTTGCTGCTCATGATTTTTCTTTGGTTCTGGCTAAAACTGTGAAAAAAGCCAGAGTTCTGATGACATTAGCACATTGAACATTTTATATATTGTAGTATTATTATTATTATTAAAGAACAATCATTGCAGTAAGAGCGAGACCAGTCTCACTCCCAGCTCCTCGTGATTTAACCCAAACCTTCATATTTTCTTTTTCTCCTCTCAAAACCTGTCAGGTCATTTTGTGTTTATTTTGTTTTATTCCAGACTGTTCTTAAGCTGTAGACTTTGTAAAGCCGAACAGTGTAATTTGTACTTGTCTTTCTGGAACACTATGTGCCTTGTGTGGGGTATTTGGTCATTACAGTTGAGGCAGTTGAGCTTTGTCTTAGTGTCTCTAAATATATGACTAAACTTTGTTACATATTGTAAAATGTATAATAGTGAGTATGTATTTCAACCAAATGTAATTGGTCATGTCCACAAGAGCATGTGTTCACCTTTTGTGCACCTCTTGGGATGTGAATTGGGAAAAAACAATTCTGGAAAGGCACAATAATTTTATAACTATTGATTTTTACTTGGTTATTTGTGTCTTTCTCTAGCATATCACACCTCACAGTAAATTCATTCCCACATTCTTTTCTATCATTTAAAGGAGAGAGGCTGCAAATGGCAGATTACTTCAGACTCTGGTATCAAACAACCATCAGCACATTCCAGAAATGAATTAAAATGATTTAGATGCAATAACCTGAGACACCAGAAGAGCTTTCAAGTAGTTTTTATTTAGGGTTTGTCATCTTTTCTGTATCTGATAATTTGAGATCTGGCAGTTATCATTTTTTACTTCAGCATAAGGATAACTGAATCCCTTAACCCTTAAGATCTGTGTACAGAGGTGGACTTAGAAACACAGATTTGGAGTGTACATATTTTCTTCCTTCCAGAAAGCAGTGTCAGAAGGACAACATCACGTTCCATCCCAATGGTACAGTGTCCTACAGGGAATACAGACGGTACTACTTCGAGCCATCCATGTCTGCTGGGAACGAGTCTGATGTTGTCACCATTCCAAACATGCTGGTGCTGGTAAGACGTTGTTGCTACCTCCTCACTTCTCATTAATTGCTTAGTTTAAAAATTTCCTCAGTTTTCTGATTTTTCACTGCCTGTGGTTTCTGTAATTTTAGGGTGCAGCAGTGATGATGGAAAACTTGCCCTATGTGGTGCGTCTAATGATCAGCGCCACCTTTAAAACTTTCAAAGAGGGCCCCTTCCTGACCAAAACCGTAGGAGAGTTGATGTGGGGTTATGATAGTGAACTGGTGGATTTTCTAAATCAATACCTGCCAGGAATGCTTCCCTCATCAGGAAAGTTTGGCCTCTTTACAGAAGTAAGTGTTAGAAATGGTTCATTATGCTCTTAGGAGTAGGTTTATAACCTTGTTGGTTTATATATAATAGTACATGATTTACATAATGTTCATATAGCATTAAAACAAATTTCATTGACCAGCATTTTGGGACAGTGCACCAGAGAAATTGGTTTATTCCAGTGACTCATTAAAAACCACTCTTAAAATAAAAAACATAATGGGTTCCCTTTTTGAAGAACAGAACAGAGGACACCTTTACTCTTCGAGAAGTCCAGTTTTGTCATTTGTCTGACATTTTTTTGAGCAGAAGGGTGTCTGTCTTTTATGCTTTCTTTAGTTCAACAACTCCAACACTGGCCTGTTCACTGTCTTCACTGGAAAAGATGACATCAGAAAAGTCCATAAAGTGGACTCCTGGAATGGTCTGACAGAGGTGAGATGCCAGCCCGAAGCCTACAGATTTTTTTTTTAATGGTGTTTCTTTTTTCTATACTCTAACTGGCCTCTTTCTCTTTGGTGACAGCTGACGTACTGGAGGACTCCTCAGTCTAACATGATCAATGGAACAGCTGGGCAGATGTGGCCTCCTTTCATGACAAAAGAGAGCACTTTACCTTTCTACAGCCCTGATGCCTGCAGGTAAAATGCTGTTTTGTTTTTTTTCCTCAGTTTTGCCTCTTACATTGTTCCTTTGTATTTTTACCCTGTGCTTCTCCAGATCTATGGAGCTGGTTTATCAGCGTCCTGGAGAGATGTACGGAATACCTCTATATCGATATGTTGCACCCGAGACCCTGTTTGCCAATGGGACAGACTATGCTCCCAATGAAGGCTTCTGCCCCTGTAGACAGTCTGGCCTGCTCAATGTTAGCACATGCCGCCACAGTGAGTATTGATGATCAGTGAAAGAGATCTAAATATTCATTCAATCACAGCATTCCCATGGGTTATTAAAAAGTTCTTAAAATGGCTCACACAGTACTGTGCAAAAATCTTGAGCCACCACCCAATTCTCTATATTTTGAAAAAATGGGATATGAGTGCAGCATTTGAAACATGTAAACTCTCTTAGGCAGCTTTTTTGTAACTTCTTTAAGCAGTCTTCAGGAGTAGTTTTTCAGGCTTCTTAAAGGCTTCAAAGCTTTTTGTTGGATGTTGGCTGCTTTTTGTTCCATGTTATGTCAAGATGATCCCACACTGCTTCAGTAGTGTTGAACTCCGGGCTGTTGAAATGTCATATTTAGATTCATCACTCCATAAGACCACTTGTCACTGATTTTCAGTCCAGTTCTTGTGTAATTTGGCATACCTCAGTCTTTTCTCCCTGGTTCCCTTCCTTAAGAATGGCTTTTTGACAGCCACCCTTCCACTGAGACCATTTCTGATGAGGCTGCAGTGAACAGTATATGGATCAACTGAAGGTCCAGATGTATCTCAGGTCATGTCAGGTCTTTGCTGGATTTTTTTTCCTATTTGTTAAGGACATGACTTTCAGATACTGTTTGTCTGCTGTGGATAGTAATTGTTTTGTTTTTTTTTCCCAAATGATGTGTTTTTGCAAATGGCTGCTAGCAACAAAATTCTTACAGTTGTCTGTTATGTGTAGACACAACACTGTTCATCCCTTGAGATAGGAGCCTTTTTATGGTTGAATGATTCATAGGTCAGTGTTAAGTGGCTTACCACAAAAAACATTCCTCTGAAAATGGTCAGGTATAAGGATGGACTGAAAATGAGTGCAAAGAAAATAGTGAAAAAGGAGCCAATGTCCAAAGAAAAACTGCAGAATGAGGTTCTTGTTTTCTTGTTTTTTTGTTTGTTTTTTTTTGGTTGTTTTTTTGGCAACCCAAACCAATGGCATTTAATTTACTCTCATATAAAGAAAAGCTTCAAATACTATATGGGACTTAATGCTCTGATAAACAGTATACCAAGCAGTAGTTATATTGAGCTTTAAATTAGTGTTGGAACCCTGTGAACTCGCTTTTGCCAGTGGTTCTCAGCAATTGGAGTTCACAAGATGGGCCTAACCTTGCATTAAAAATTCTAAAAAACCTAATTAGTTTTCATACTATTTTGTCCAAAAATGATCATTTTAGCTAACACTCCTGAAGTATCAGTTTTTGTTGGATTTACACAACTTAAACCACTGCCATCTCTGAGATTTGGCAGAAATGACCAACAAGGCACACAGTGAGTGTACTTGATAGATTTTTCAGGGTTTTCAGTGGTCTAGTTGATTTTATTCTTTGTACTTTTTGCAGACTCTCCAGTCTTCATCTCTCATCCTCACTTCTTTAATGCTGATCCTGTGCTGCTGGACTACGTGCAGGGTCTTCATCCCAGTGAGGAGAAGCACGGCCTCTTCATAGACATCCACCCAGTGAGCGCGCGCGCGCACACACACACACACACACACACACACACACAGCTAAATATGTGAGCAGGATATTCAGAAATTTGACAAAAAATGCATCTTAAGGACATTAATTAAAACATTTAAAATGGGATCTGCTATTGTTAAAACAGAATTTTAAAAATAGACTGTAGAAGGGACAATAAACCTTTTATTAAAAAGTCCACACTGTGTATATAGTTTGTCATCGTAATTTAGATTCAAAACTCCAATGTTTTAAGTAAATATTTGCTATTTCACAAAGTTTCTGTACCTGTTCTTCCCAAAACAAGACTGAAAGGGAGACATGGTTTTCATCTCTTTTTCTTCCTACTTCGATAAACTATAATAAGCTTGTTGATGTATCTGAAGTGATAAAATGGTTCATCTGTATTTGTAAGCATTTTCCCTCCCGAAATCGGATGCAGTAGTTGTTTGTGTTTTTCTACACATTTCTTCCCATTGCTGATTAGAAATCATATCTGCTTGATTTATGCATTCATGCCATTGTGAACATGTAACTTTGTTTTTAGAGGGAATAGACCCACTTATATTCAACATACATTTGTGACCAATGAAAACCCAGTGTGTAAAATTTTGTAAACTAGCTTCTATTTAAAATGAGTGTATGTCATGAGTGTGTGCCGTATTTTTGTGAGCATATCAGAAGTTAAAGAATGTCAGCCCTGTTGTCCTTGAAACCTGCTGTGATCATGAGCGGAGATGGACTGATTGCATATCATGGACATTTTTTTTTCATTTGTCACTGTCAATTTTTATGGCACACAGAGAAACGTGTAGTGGGCATTTTGACATTTCACCTATAACGGACCATTCTGATAGCAAATCTGTGGCAGACTGTGGGTAAAGGTTGGATCCTATTTTTACAACTTACATCCATCTCAAAAAGTTGAATCTGTTCATCTGGACGTGGCGTTTTTTAGTGGGAGAAACGTTTCGTTTACCAACTGGTAACTTCTTCAGTCTCAGCTGACTGCAGAATTCCCCAGCCTTATAAACAGTACATTTGCATAATGACAGAAACCAGCACCACTGACTAACAATGGGCCATGAGGTCAGTTTCATGATCAATGGTATGCAAATTGTCATGACCATTGGTCAGCGGATGGCACAACACAGAAGAGCCACCTCGTCAGGCCAGGACTCCGCAGTCTATTCATACCTACAGGCCAGTGGCCACTCTTTCAGTGATGAGGACATACACATCCTGAACAGGGAGGAACACTGGTTTGAACGGGGAGTCAAGGAGGCCATTTACGTGAAAAGGGAAAGACCATCTCTGAAC
>VUQS01021050.1:0-11166 GCA_015108495.1 Heterochromis multidens
GGCATACACCAATCAGGCATAACATTATGACCACCTGCCTAATATTGTGTTGGTCCCCCTTTTGCTGCCAAAACAGCCCTGACCCATCGAGGAATGGACTCCATTAGACCCCTGAAGCTGATGTTAGCAACAGATCCTTTAAGTCCTCTAAGTTGTGAGGTGGGGCCTCCATGGATCGGACTTGTTTGTCCAGCACATCCAACAGATGCTCAATTGGATTGAGATCTGGGGAATTTGGAGGCCAAGTCAACACCCCAAACTCGTTGTTGTGCTCCTCAAACCATTCCTGAACCATTTTTGCTTTGTGGCAGGGTGCATTATCTTGCTGAACGAGGCCACAACCATCAGGGAATACCGTTTCCATGAAAGGGTGTACATAGTCTGCAACAATGCTTAGGTAGGTGGTACGTGTCAAATTAACATCCACATGGATGGCAGGACCCAAGGTTTCCCTGCAGAACATTGCCCAAAGCATCACACTGCCTCTGCCGGCTTGCCTTCTTCCCATAGTGCATCCTGGTGCCAGGTGTTTCCCAGGTAAGCAACACACACAGACACGGCCATCCACATGATGTAAAAGAAAAGGTGATTCATCAGACCAGGCCAGCTTCTTCCATTGCTCTGTGGTCCAGGTCTGATGCTCACATGCCCATTGTTGGCACTTTTGGTGGTGGACAAGGGTCAGTGTGGACACCCTGACTGATCTGCAGCTTTGCAGCCCCACACTCAACAAACTGTGATGCACTGTGTATTCTGACACCTTTCTATCAGAACCAGCTTTAACTGTTTTGTTTCGTTTCATTTGGTGGATCAGACCACACAGCCAGCCTTCGCTCCCATGTACATCAATGAGTCTTTGCCACCTTTGACCCTGTCACTGGTTCACCATTGTTCCTTTCGATAAATACTGACCACTGCAGACCGGGAACACCTCACAAGAGCTGCAATTTTGGAGATGCTCTGACCCAGTCGTCTAGCCATTACAACTTGGCCCTTGTCAGACTTGCTCAAATCCTTACCCTTGCCTATTTCTTTGTTTCTAACATGTTCACTTGCTCCCTAATATATCCCACCCACTAACAGGTACCATGATGAAGATATAGTCAGTGTTATTCACTTCACCTGTGAATGGTCATAATGTTAGGCCTGATCAATGTATATCAATTACTGAACTACATGCAAAAATGGCACTGTGCTGCTTATGCTCACACCTGATTTCTCTGAATATTTTTCTTACCTTTTCATCCTCTGCTTCCTGTTTTGCTCCAGCAGCAGCAAACATCGAATGGAACTCTGCAGGATTTTGACAAAGACAGAGCTTGGAAGGCAGTTGTGGTCCAAATGGCTCAATGAAGAGAACATGCAGAAATTTGGTGAGAAGTGGGGAAAAAAAGAAGGATAAAACAAACTCTGTATGCTGCAAACACAAGAGTACAATCAAAAGACAGAGAATATTAGAACAAGAGGGAAAAGCAGTAATGAAGAGACACATAGGAAACCGGAGACTTGAATAAAGAACAAAATATAGAAAAATGAAGCAAAGACAAGAGAAAACAGAGTGGAATAATGTACTATGTTTTGTTTTTGCATAGATAATGCTTTTATGTGTGTTTTCCAGATTTTTATCACTGTGGTGTTTGTTGGCCATGAAATTTAATGTTTTTCTTACACTGACAACATGTACAGTAGTTGTATTGAAAACATGTGAGCCATTGGTGAGTAACAGAAATATGTCCCTAGCACTAAACCAAAACATAGAGTTTATCATGTCTTGAAATGTTTAACTGCTTTCTGCATAGTAAATGCATGAAATGTAATTAATTTAGGATTTAATGGATGATGCAGTTTTGTCTACAGGAACATTGTTAAGGTTGATGTCATATACAAATATAAAAATGTAACCCGTGTCCCTTTTCTCTGGGTAGGTTCTTACAGATTGGTGGCTAATGAAGTATATTTAAACCAGTAGCAAATTTTATCTCAAGTTCTATCAGCACGCTTCAGTCTGCTTCAGTAGTGGGGTTCCTTGTGTGGTAGTTTTTACAGGAGAACTGCTTTGTTACAGCAGATTGACTGATGTAAGTGATACTAACTGAAATAAAGAGTAAAGATGTGTGCGTGTTTAATGTTTTTATGGCTGGTCTTTTTCCAGATATTTTACGTGGCAGGAAAACAGACTAAGCAAAAATAAATAAATAATAATAATAATAATAATAATAATAATAACACCCAGTATGACAACAATAACCTGCATCTGAAAGTAACTTTCATGGAAATGTTGGTCAGTTATTATCTTATAATTTGATATCAAGCTGTGATGGGGAATTTATATTTGTACTGAAATAACTGCAATGACTTCAGCACCCCCGTGTTTGCATTTGGAAATGAAAATCGTCTTCTCACATTGTCATATTTATTAGCTTACTTCTTTTCCCTCCTTTATTAATTTTCCCACATCCCTTTGCTCCTGTGTCTGTCTCTGAGCTGGACACCACACATCTCTTATTCATATATAAAACTATAAAGGCCAAGAGGAGGAAATGGGGTGCTCTCTATAATGTTGTCCAGCCAGTTTTGGTTTGCCAAATATTTGAACATAATTCTCATCACACCAGATCATTATTGTTTTTATTATTATTATCATTTATTTATTTTTAATTATTATTATTTAAACCACCACAACAAGAAGGTGTATCATATTGCAACATGACCAAGAAGAGAGTGAGAGATGGCAGACAGCGAGGGAAGAATACCCTAACCGGTGGAAACCGGCTTGAGTTGAAAGTGACTTGTGGCTGAGACAAAGAAAAGAGAGCTTCAGTGAAACTGTCTTTGTACACGAGTGTTCTGCTCTGCAGTAAAAAGTTCATCTGTGACATTCAGCATGAGCAAAAGCAATACATTTCAGTGGCCTAAGTGATGTATGCTGTTTCCCTTCCTCAAAATACTGAACTACAGCCCCCTAAATAATTTAGTAATAGATGACTGACTAGTTGATGCCTTGGATGGTCCAAAAAAGAAAAGATGCTCGAGGATGCTCGCCACACCCAGTGAGTTTGAATGACAGACATCTTTCCCATTCCCTGCTTGCATGTGTCTGTGGCAGTCCCACATTCACAGATGATGGGCAGGTTGGATAAACCAATATCAGTGGGAAACAAAAGCCTGTCAGTGCCTTGTGGTTTGGTTGTAGACTAAGCGAATGGAGGCTTTGGGTAGACTAATAACCGGTGTGTGTTTCACTTAGCCTACATTGAAAGCTTCAGGGACAAGTCTTAATTCTTAAATATACTATATGACTGTACTAAAAATGTATTTAAAGACTGTTTGTAGGAGCTTATCTTATAGGGCTTGTCATATCCAAGAAGCCTATAATTCATAGAGCTGTGTCTATGAGAGGCAATTTCAGAGGTAACCTTCTAAAAATGAATATATAATCAGGATATGGATTTATAGGACATTTTTTTTAGCATCTCAGCTCACCTTTCTTCCTGAAATGCGCCCTTAATTCTGCGATTCAAAGAGAGGTAATGTGTTGAACTACAGAATCTTAATGTGTTTTCTCATCTCTTGTTTCTGAGGAAGAGGCAGGGCAGGGAGGGGAAGGGGAGAGGGTTGGAGCTGGGGGGGAAAAGGCGGAACAAACCGGTGTGCCTCGGATACATGCTGTAGCTGCTCGCCCGCACTGCAGATTAACTCTTACCGTGCCGGGAGATGCAACGAGAGACGGTGAGTGAATTTTGGGTTTTTTTCCCCCCCGACTGCTTGCACATTGCTCCGTTTTTAGCACCAGATGAGGAAATCTAGCGGTGGTTCATCTGGTGCGGACAGGTACACAGTTCATACAGGTATTGAGCATCCTGAGCATCTCCTCTTCTCCCTGTCTCTCTCACACACGGAGCGGCACACACACATACTTCCTCTGACACACACATTGAATCGCTATACTTGATGTTGTTTAGCAGCTCGTCTCTGGCTGGCTATTCGGGAACTATCCGCCGCTCGGGTGCTGAAACGGGTCGTCATTTGCAGGCGGCTGCAATTCACTGCAATGCCATGTCTGTGGTGAAAGTGTCCTCCTGGTTTTTCTAGTGTCTTGGACCTGTTAGTTAGGAAACAGCAGTGAAAAGCATCCTAGCAGAATACCAGCTAAGAACATGATGATCTTCTCAACCCAAATAAATGTTCCTGCAGGTGTTTCCGTCAGGGACTTAGTGACACAAGTGAGGAAATAGTAAGGGTGATGCCATCATCTCCTGTGCACTACTTGAGGCATATAAAGAGTATTTTCTAAACTCAGTTCACTGGACTGTTATCTGATCACATTTGTAATCCAAAATGTCTGAGAACGCATATCATATCAGTCCTGAAAGTTCTTCCCTCCTCAGCCATCATTAATTAATAATGAATGAGTGGAGCGCCTCTCCTTCAGCTCTTGCCCCGGAGCCTGGCTCTTTTTCTTTGTAGCGGACTGAACTGGTCAAACTCGAGCTGGATGCTGTAGTAGCCAAGGAATGTGGGATTCCCTCTCTAAACACTGGTAGTGTCGTCCAACTGAGGAGTATAATCTGTCGGACTGGACCAGTGCCAGTGGCTCACAGACGGCAGTGCAGCCTCCAGCTGAGCCCCTGTAATGGGTGTTCTGCCCCTTTAAATTTAAATTATGCAAACTTTACTTCTCCTCTGATCTTCCATGAGACAGTCTTTGAGGATGAAGATAAAAATTACCTTGACTGTCAGGAGGCAGTGGAGAAAATAGTTTAAAGAATATATAGCTACCCCAGGAGAGACACCTTCTCCTTTTCAGATATAGCACCAGTGATCTCAGCATTAACCTATGCAACCTTTAATATTATACTCTGGTGTAATTTCAAAGGAATTATCTTCTTGTGATCCTTCTCACTGCTAAGCATGTAAGAGTGCTTTAAAGCTGACAGCTAATTGTCCCTTTTACCCATGAAACCACAGTCTCAAGATTCCCCTCATCCAGATGTTAGGTATAATTTTGAGGCCCAGAATAGAGGGCTTTTAAAGATTTCATACATGAACTGTGTTTTTGCATAATGACAGATAAGAGACGAGGCCAGTGGGAGTAATGGCAAGATGGAAAAAAAAGAAAAGCAGAAGCAAGAGGCTTTGTTGATGGGAGGAGGTGATGTATTCAAACTCCCCATGAAGGGCATTCGCACAAGCTTCCTGTGACATGACCAAGCACCAGCCAAGTCTTAGGCACTTCCACAATGACAGTCCCCTGCACGCATGCATCCAATCTCAAATAGACACATTCAGACACACATGATAAGACACCCCCCTGATGTCACTGACAAGTGTCTGGGTTCATCTGACATCCTTGTGTGAACATGTTGTTCCGCAGAGTCCAGAGAGGGGCAGGGAGAAATCTCCAAGTAAAAGAGTCAGTCTTCAAAATATAAGGTTTTTAATATCTGAACACAAACAGACCCTTCATCAGAACAGCAAAGTAAAGTCTGTTTTAAACAGTTTAAAATTAGCATCGTCCCCTGAGTATAAACTTGCCCTTTAGTGTCCTTGCTTGATCAAAGACAGAAATCCTCCTCACACTTCACTGGTCAGAGAGGGAGGATTAGAAATCCCTGGACACATGACTGCATTAAAGAGGACGATGGATGGGAACAGAGAGCTTTCCGGAAGAAGGTGTGAGACAATATGAAATCAGACTGTTGCTCTTTCAAATTACACTAATATTCTATTGTACATTCAATGACAACTTGCACCTCAGTGTACTTTTATAAAAATGAACACACTGTACTGCCCTTAACTGGCTGTCTGTCTTTCAGGAAAGGACTGGCCACAGATTCTCCTTTCCCAAGCTCATGTAACAACTCTCCCTGGGGTTTGCAAGAACACCTCCCTAAACTCAGCTCATTCCTCAACCTGCAGCACAGGGTGTGTGGACTGAGGCCAGACGCTGTAGAGACACACAAACACAAGGATGCACAAAGGAGAGGCTGAGTGAGCAGTGTGCATTATGTCTGATCTTCTGCAACAGAAGCACTGCATGCAACTGTAGAAGAGTCTAAGCCCCGAAGAACACCGACCACACAGTATGACCCACTACTTTTCCACACAAGGTGACAGGGGCTGAAGCTGGCCACACATTCTTGTGCATGTGTGGCTGCGTGCATTGTTTTGACGAGTATCTAACTACATCAGGGAGTGTCTGGTCTCCCCTCTAGCCCAGAGGGGGGTTTGTGGTGTGTATTCTTTGTGTTCCGGATGCAGAACATCCTCGATCAAAACTTGGACATGGCCACAGCTCTACTTGCAGGCGAGAAGCTGAAGGAGCTGATCTTGCCGGGTTCCTCTCAGGATGAGAAGGGCGGGGCACTGGCTGGCCTCATGGTGCAACTCAAACTGGAGCTTCCTTTTGATCGTGTTGTTACTATAGGGACGGTCATCATCCCCATCCTGTTGGTTACCCTTGTCTTCACAAGGAACTTTGCAGGTGAGCTGCTAGAGGGGGGTCATTGCTAAAGCCACACCTGCAGCTGTTTGCCCTCTGACCGCTTTTGATCAGACAGAATGTAGCGTAGGACGGTAAGGGTTTTTGGCTACATACATACAGTAGAAAGAAGAAGTGTAAGCAGGAAACAAGGCATAAAAGAGAAGGGAGCAGTACGCTGGAAGAGCAAAAAGGGAGAGCTAAAATGCTAGAGAGACAAGAAAACAGATTGGAAAATTGAGGGAGTGAAATTGATTGTAGAGTTGGGAAATATGAGAGGGTTTGGGTAGAGGACAGAGTGAAAACCCTGGAGGGATGTTGGTTCATTGCTGAGTCAGGCTCTGTGTAGCATGTAACCAGCTGGGACTATGTGTTTAAACAGCAAGACAGTGGATGTCTAGAAGAGTTTAATATTTTTGAGACAACTCAGCACAAAGTAGGTGCCTTCTGTGAATGGAACAAGTATTGTTATTGCATATATTATCCTTATTCCTAATAACACAATGTATGTTTATTTTTTTTAATTCTAATAACTAGCCATAATACCAGATGTGACAGCACTTAGTTCTCAAGATTAAATGGAGCTGGTGCAACCCCAAACCTCTTAGTCTTGCACATAATGGACAGTGAGCTGATCTGGGGCGTTCTCATTTCCTCTATGTGAGCCTGAAAGGTACTTCTTTCGTTTCAAAACGTGGCATGAGTATGATCAGAGACACACAGTGCTTTGTGTTGAATGGATTCTAAAAGATGAGATAGAGTACTGATTAAAAATGAAACAGATGAGAAAGGTGAAAGATATTTCCTAGAGAATGTAATGAATTACTGAAACATGTACCTACTGATTCACAAGTCTCAGTTTTAGCTATATTGTTTTATGCACTATTTAGAAGTAAAACAAAGAAGAGCTGTTATTTAAACTGTTTGTAAGTATCTGCAATATTTTGAAGAGCCATGTTATGGATCAATTTTGACTCCTAATACTGAATGTTGTACGCATGTGCATTTCCAGATATCCTTTCCTTTTTCCCTTTTCAATAAGTAGCATAGACACCATTGTTACTTACAGCTGATTTTATTAAAAGTATGTTTGTCTGATCTTACGTGTCATTTACTCAGTTTGCCAATAGAATCTTAAGACAGAGATGTTGTTACTAACAGAAATAAGAAAATAAGAAGCAGAATTCTTCTCTTAGCTGTAATACAATTTATTATGAGATATAATAAAAAAAAAAAATGTTTGGACTGATTCTTTCTATCTGTGCTTTTCTCAGAGGAGTCCATATACTGTTACACACCACACAACTTCACTCGAGACCAGGCACTGTATGCAAGAGGCTACTGCTGGACAGAGCTTCGTGATGCTAAACCTGGTATGGAGCCAGCTGACTGGCCTTCACTATTTGAGCACAAGTTCCTCCCCTACGCCCTGCTGGCCTTTGCTGGAATCATGTACATTCCTGCTTTGGGCTGGGAGTTCCTCGCCTCTACGCGGCTCACTTCAGAGCTCAATTTCCTGCTTCAAGAGATTGATAACTGCTATCATCGAGCTGCTGAGGGCCGGGCCCCAAAGATCGAGAAGCAGATCCAGTCCAAAGGGCCGGGCATAACTGAGCGGGAGAGGAGGGAGATCATAGAGAATGCAGAGAAAGAGAAGAGCCCTGAGCAGAACCTTTTTGAGAAATATTTGGAGAGACGAGGCCAAAGCAACTTTTTGGCCAAGATTTACCTGGCACGCCACCTTTCTATTATCTGCCTCAGTTCCATTCCCATTTCCTACCTGAGCACCTACTATGCCCGCCAAATTCAGAATGAGTTCACCTGTGCGCTAGGTGAGTACCCAGACATTAGCAGCTATCTAGAGCTGAAGCTCAGGGTCAACTGTAAGCTGCCTGCTGTGCAGCTGCAGCGCATCATGGCAGCAGTAGATATCGCTCTACTCTGCACCATGAACCTCATCATTCTGGTTAATTTGCTGCATCTTTTTGTGGTGCGCAAGTCCAACTTTGTATTTGACAAACTGCATAAAGTTGGAATTAAAACACGGCGACGCTGGCAGAAGTCTCAGTTCTGTGATATCAACATCCTGGCTATGTTCTGCAATGAGAACAGGGACCACATTAAGTCGCTCAACCGACTGGACTTCATCACCAATGAGAGTGACCTCATGTATGACAATGTGGTCAGGCAGCTACTGGCTGCGCTTGCACAGTCCAACCATGATGCCACACCTACTGTGAGGGAATCTGGGATCCAAACAATTGATCCCAATATGGATCCTTCTGATCTCAGGGTAGGAGAGATGGGTGGTGAGCCACTGGTCATCAAACGGCCCCGTAAGAAGATTAAATGGATCCCAACCTCAAATCCTCTTCCTCAGCCATTTAAGGTAAGGCAATATTTCTGAAAGCAAAATTTACTATCCTCTAGAAACAGAATAATACTTACTTTAAATATTGGCCCAGTGGAGAACATATACTCTGGACCATAATCCTTCAAATGATGTAATAGTAACTCTTGATAAGAGCCTTTGTCATTTAAGAGGCAGAAGAAGCATTTAGGAATTACAAAATATGCAAAACAGTAAGAACACTTCATCCATTGCCTTTGGCCACTTGAACTGTTGAAGTTATGATATGAGCTGTTTTTGTTTTCTGTCCAATGTGAAGGAGCCCCTTACCCTGACACGCCTGGAAAATAACACCAAGCCGGAAAAACCCAAACCTCTTAGACGAAAAATAGTGGCAGACAGCTTTATTGCACCGCTTCTGGATAACAAGAGCACACAGCATCCTTCAACAAAAGGTACTTTGAATCCATAGTAACAAAGACATTTTAAAGTTGTTAAAATCAGTTTAAATAAGCTAATAAATCAATTTTAAAAAAAGCACACTACCTGACCAGTATGAAACAGCACACAGACAAATTTGGCAATCTGTGATCTAAATGAAGAAAGTTCTGGGACCAGAAAATCAGTTGAGGCAGTTTAAACTACACTCTTGATGGGTGGTCTGCCCATCTACTGTAATCTTCTACTTATTTTCTGATTTTAGATTTAAGTGGAATGGAGAAAAAGCACACACGCAACTTCTCTTTGGATGTCCACCCGTATATGTTGACAACTCGTAAGCCCAAGGTGGAGACCACAACCACAGAACCTCTACCCTCAGAGCATAACATGGATACAGTGTACCTCGAAGGCACACACACTGTTGTTCATGTGTCTGGTGCAATTACAGGTAGGTCTCATTATGTTTATGCCTGAGACAGAAATACCACTTCATTTAGGTGTGCTTTGCATGGTGTATTTCTACAGCGGCCCCTTGATGCAGCCAATGGGCATGGCTATTTACAATATAAAAATTCCACTTGCTTATGATGCTTATGCTGCATGGCCAGTCACCTTAGACTAATATTTTTTACATTTTAGGTTTTGACTTTCTTTCTCTTTATCTCCCATTTTATTTATTTATTTGATTTCAGAGAATAAGGTTCGCTCTCCAGAATCAACCAACGCTGCCTTCTCTGCAGGGACCCTGTCTACCACTACATATGTAAATGGAGTGAGCCCCAACCCTCCCTCCAGTGAAGATGCGCTCAGTCCCAAGTCCTCCCCTCAACAATCGGAGCCTCCCGCTCAGAAGGAAAATGCTGAGTCTCAACCACTCCCCCTAACAAGAGCCCCCACACACCAGCTACTGAGTATGCATCATACTCTCTTTGAGGAAGAAGAGGATGAAAACAGGAGGGACAGGCTGGCAGAGAGGCCTGGGGAGCTCATTGCGGCTGGAGAATGTTGAAGAAGAAGAACAGAGACTGAGATTATTTTCCCCGACACTGCACTCTACGCACATAACCACCATGCCAATCACCTCGTATCAGCAGTCACCTCTACTCTTTCAATTAACTTCTACACTTCTGGGATAGTTGGAGCAGAAATGGAATAGTGACTTGGGAAAACTCTTGTGGCAAAACTGAACTTTCAGAAAGGATAAACTGAGAGAAATGTGTTTATTTACCTGTGTTGACCAGCGTATTACTGTAGGAAATGATGTCACACTCATGTCTCAGGATGACTGTGTATAGCTAATCACCCACCAATGAAACCAGCAGTGACATAATTCAACAGGGTGCTACAGTGCAGGGTCACACAGTTACACTGAAAAAGTATATAGACAGGGTAAAGAGTGATGAGTGATTTTCCTAATTAAAAAAAAAAAGCAGACACTTTAGAAATGCAAATCTGCAGCATCAAACAAAATGTATTTTAAACACGCTTAGTCCCTTTATCCCAATAGCCAAGTAGAAAGGTAGCTCATGCAATACAGTTGTTGAGATCTACACAATTAATATGCAAAAGATCACAGTATAATTGTGGCAATAATGTACGCGCTTAGAACATCTTATTCCACACGCTATACATGTATAGACACTGTATATGACTCACTGCTTGTGGGGTGTTTAAATATGACATGTTTCATGGCTAATTATTGCCATTTCACAATTGCATAAGAACACAGATCTTAACTATACTTGCACGGCATTAAAAGTACAGCAAGACAGCAAACTCAACATTGAAAGTGTGACTTTGTGAGACAAAGTAGAACTTTGTAGAAAGTGATAGCAGATATGTTTTGATGCAGTAAAAAAAAAAAAAAAAAAAAAAAAAAAAAAAAAAAGAAAAG
>VUQS01021050.1:30442-40878 GCA_015108495.1 Heterochromis multidens
CCAACATCCAAAGAAGAGCTTTGAATATCCTTCAAGAAGCCTGGAGAACTATTCCTGAAGACTACTTAAAGAAATGACAAGAAAGCTGCCTAAGAGAGTTCAAGCTGTGTTGAAGAATAAAGGTGGTCACACCAAATATTGACTTTCAAGCTCAATAGTATTGTACAAACTGTTTTTGCCTTACATGCTGTATTTCCATTTATGTTTGTACATGTTTCAATAAATTGCTGCATCTTTTCCCCACTTTCCTAGCAAAATATTTTAAACAAACGAGAGGTGGCTCAAAACTTTTGCAAAATGTTGTATTTGTATTTCCTTCAGCTCTGCAGTGGACTGCAGAACAGGAGCCAAGGTGGCAATCAAGAAGCTCTACAGACCGTTCCAGTCTGACATCTTTGCAAAACGGGCCTACAGGGAGCTGAGGCTTCTTAAACACATGAAACATGAAAATGTGAGCCATAGTATAAGCACACTCTACAGATTCTTTTTCAGTCAATGCAGTGTTTATTATTACAAGGATGTAATCTAGACAGTTAAGTATTAAGTAGTATTATATACAATAAAAAAAATCATAGCATGTGTTAAAATGAACAAACTAATTTCTTTGAAGACACATGCCTCATGTGAAACTTTGATTTGATGTAATTTCCTTCTGATGCAGGTGATTGGCCTGTTGGATGTGTTTACAGCTGACCTCTCTTTGGACAGATTTTGTGATTTGTAAGTACCCTTTCTGCCACTCTGACAGGAGCAGGGAGATATGAACGTGGCCAAAAAAAAAAAAACTTCAAAGGCATCTGTAAAGTCTAAAATCATGATTATTTGTTCTTAGTTATCTGGTGATGCCATTCATGGGGACAGATCTGGGGAAGGTGATGAAGATGCAGAAGCTCTCAGAAGAAAAAATTCAGTATTTGGTTTATCAGATGCTTAAAGGGCTTAAGGTGAGGAGCTCTACTCTGATCAGCTGCTGATACATTCTTACTTTATCTAAATACTCAGTTGGTTCAATCCTTGTTGCATTCCTTTATTACAGTATATCCATTCTGCTGGTATCATTCACAGGGTATGCTCTCTTTAAAATGTATTTTTGCCATACATATATGTGAGATAAAAACTGTGTTCATTACTGTTTTTTCTTCATCTAATATAAATGGTTGTTGGTGTTACTCTTCCTATTATGGTGCATTGTTGCTTGTCTGTTCATAACAATGTTTGCAGGACCTCAAACCAGGAAATCTCGCTATCAACCAAGACTGCGAGCTCAAGGTACGCATGAACCCACCCTAATAAAAAAAAAAAAAAAAAATCATGTCTCAATTTTTATTTGTTTTATTTACATGTACAGTCAAAATTGGGTTCTATAACAACACACTGATAAATGCTTGATAAATGTTTTTTTTTCCTTTCAGATCTTGGACTTTGGCTTAGCGAGGCAGGCAGACAGTGAGATGACGGGGTACGTAGTAACTCGCTGGTACAGAGCCCCAGAGGTGATCCTGAACTGGATGCACTACACTCAGACCGGTAATGTAGAGCTCATTCAGGGGGGCAAAAATCTGTGTGTCAAGCTCGGTGCGCCTCATTAGCATTGAATCATTAATAGCATGAACTGGTTGTTTTACTCACTGTGACTTACTCCATTTCCTAGTTATTTCTTTCAACAGTGCCTGATGCTTGTAGGTGGAGAATATTAGCTGTAGGAAAAACATAGCAAAGAGTTTGTCCAGCTTTAACTTTAAATTGACCCTAAAATGTGAGATGTTTTGCTGCTGGGTCTTTCCATTAAAAATCAGCGAGAGTCTCCTTTTCAGAATACGTGGGGTGGGTTGAAATTTGGTGCTTTTTATGTTACCTTATTTTTCCAGCATTTCTGAGCCCTTATAACTTAAGTGCAGAAGCTAGTCCCATTAAATTTTCAAAAGCAAAAGTGCACCAATTCAATTGCTATGACATAGAGGGTACCACGTCTTTATACCCTGTATGTTTGATCTGTTTACTGATCATTCACTGGATGAAACTTCAAAAAGTGCATTTTGGGTAAATTTTCAAGGACCATATCACCATATGGGTTGGTGACTGGTTAAATCAAGTTAAGGTCTCCTTTATACCTACAATTTTCTAACCTGTGATTCCTTCTGTGTCAAAATGTTTTTTTAATATAGTCTTTTTTTAACACTTAACAAATGTTGCTATTTACCATTATAAAGCCAAGTGAGCGAGCACTATGCATGTATATAACATTTAAAAAGGTGTGCTTTTCAAGTGTAGGTTTGACCTTTTGCTGAGGTCATTAGCAACATGCCCAGTCTTGATAAATCAAGATGTCATGGAAATAGGGTTTTCCTAACTGATCGCCATGAGATATGAAGCTTAGCTGGTGCTACGAAGTCAGTCCAGACAGGAATATTTGTGATCTGGTGTTTTCACGAAGGATATGTGCCACAGGATAACCTATTGCAGAATAAAAAGCCATGGAAAAACCTTATGTGGCAGACCTGGGGCAATGATTAAAAACTTACAGCCAGACCCAGTTTGCAACAAACCAACAGCAATCACATCCTGATCTCACAGCAACTCTTTGAACACGACACATCTCCACTCAGTTCAGTGTTTCAACCAGTGATGTTCATAGCAAACAGGGCAATGTTTTGAATCCAAAAGAATAATGTTAGAAGATGATGGAACTCATGCTGGTATAAAAATTTTGGTAAAAAGGAGTACAGGTACTTTCATATACTATAACTTGTTTAGGCCACTCACCCATCCCAAATGGAGATATGAGCCCTGAAAGTTTTTGCCAGTGAATTATCAGAAAACAGATAAAACATCCAGACTCCCCATTCTTTTTTCTTAATCTTATTCTACATCATAGACATTAAATTTGCATAGTTTTGATGTTGAAGCTATGACATACCCTATAATATTGATGCTCAATTGGTTATAGAATAAATGTTGCTGAAAAAAGCAATATTTTGTCTTTCACTTGTGACATGTGGAGTGTGTTTAAAATCAGTTTGGTTACATTTTTTTCACAGAGTTTAACTGTGTTTGGTCCTGAAGAATTTATGTTATGTACTACTAAAGTTATTAGGGAACAAAAATGCTAGAACAAATAAAGCCTGATACACACACCTATAGCTCGAACAATTTTTCCCTCATCCCAAACTTGTCATGCCAGATGGCTGCCTCTCCCTGAGCCTGGATCTGCTGGAGGTCTTTTCCTGTCAAAAGGGAGTTTTTCCTTCCCACTGTTGCCAAGTGCTTGCTCACAATCGTCTGATTGCCTTACAACATAAAGTGCCTTGAGGCAACTGTTGTTGTGAATTTGCGCTATAAATAAAATAAAATTGAATTGAAATTGAATTATGAATGTAAAATCTTGCATCGCTCCATTAAATATATTAGTTATTGTATAAGTTATTGTACCGCTGATTCTGAAAGGTTTAGGTGAGAACTTTCCTCAGATTTGACTGATACTCTATTTTTGTTTAATCAATACAGATATAAGTAAGGTATTGCTAATTCTTCAATGGCTGAATCTGTTTGTGGAATTCCGAATGATTAATCTAGAAAGTGGCCAAAACCATTGTAGACATATTTTTTTTAATGAAAAATACACTTCCAGTTACAGAATAGACTAAGAGTAACAACTAAGCATCATATTTTTAGTGCTGTTTATTTTTTATTTATATTTTGTCTGTTACATCCTACCATGTCCTACTCTATGTAGGAAAGAAAGTTTTAGAAAACTCCTGTTCTGTTAAGCCAGGTGTTGTCATAGGTATTATCCACTAGGTGGTGCTCTGTTAACACTTATTTATCTACTATATCTATTGTTGCTAATGACAGACCTCCAAGATCCTAATAGTCTTGAATGTATGGTGTTTATCAACTTGGTTTTTTTCTATTTCTTCTTTCTCAGTGGACATTTGGTCAGTGGGCTGCATCATGGCAGAGATGCTGCAAGGAAAACCTCTTTTTAAAGGCAGCGACCGTATCCTTTTACCTCTTTGACCCACAGTCCTTATACAGTTATAAGAAAAGCAATATATATATATTTTTTTTTTTAACCTAATCTTTTGATTCATAAAACTGTCTTATTTGAACCTTGACGTCTGCTCCTCAGACCTAGATCAGCTGACTGAGATCATGAAGCTCACAGGAACACCATCACAGGAATTTATATCAAAACTAGAATCTGAGGATGTGAGTTCAAAAAATGTAGAACTTTGTGGTCCTAAAGATTGTTGTGGCACTCAGTTGTGCTCCAAAAATGACATTTTAGGAATTGGAGGCACATCTGGGCCCTCCTCATATACAATTAGGGATCATATTTGTATGTCTATTTGTTGTCTTCTCTGTCTTCTCTTAGGCAAAAACCTACCTCAAAAGTCTTGCAAAAGTGGAAAAGAAAGACCTTCAGAAAGTGTTTTCCACAACGAATCCACAAGGTATTTCATGATCAGTCCTTTGATTTGATGTGTTTTCGTTTTGGTAAACAAATTCCAATTGGATTTTCTGTTCTCATCATTCTCGCTCAGCCGTGTCAGTGCTGGATCGCATGCTATTGCTGGAACCGGAAAAACGGGTAACCGCTGCAGAAGCTCTGACACTGCCTTACTTCACTGAGTTTAGAGACCCAGAGGAGGAGACGGAAGCACAGCCATATGATCACTCACTAGACAACGCAGATCTGACTTTGGACCAGTGGAAACGTAAGGATAAAGGAAGGCGATGAGGTCTTTGACTAATGCACATCTAAGAAAGTATTGAGGATGTAATTTCAGATGGATAGAGGGAAAAGGAGTTGGACAGTGTGAGCTATGTGTTATTGTTTGATATCCTGCTGTGCTTCTTTCTTTAGGTCACACCTTCACAGAGATCTTGACCTTCAAGCCTGTTGTGCAGGAATCCAAGGAAACCTCATTGTAAGGCACAAAGAGCAGACACTGCAACCTGGGACCAGAGGAAACTAAGACATCTTTTCATGATAATCTCAACTGGAGAAACTCAGCTTAATGAATGTAAACTGACCCTAGTCCCTTAAGTGCAAGCTGATGTGGGATTTTTCATGACAGTCCAGACCTTAAGTAGGCACTTTATTTGTTCTAAAATAATAGATCCTTCATTAAAGTACAAAGTCTCAGCTTCAATTAAGCAGGTTTATAATAGCATATTAAAGAAATGTGTGAAAGATTTGAACACATACTCTATTTATTTGGACAGATATACATGAATATTCAAAATTTTGTGGAAAAGTTCATGAAGACTGATCTTCAGCAAGTGAAATGGAGCTCAGCTGGATTAAGATCAAGTCAAGGATAGCCTAGAGAAAAACATTGAACGTTGACAAGAAAACACGTACACTTGCATCCTGGAGAGCATTGCCATGAAGTCAAGTGGAGCCTTGAAGTGCAAATGATTTTCCAGTGATCAGCAAGATTTATGCACCTGTTGTACCTAACCTTTGACTTTGGCAAACCAACCCCCTTTATTATCTCTTTCATCACTTTATTGCTCGTGCCGACAGACAGCTTTGCCTTAATCTAATCGTGTAAGCATTTGCTTGTCCATTTATTTTTTGAATCTCTCTATCCAGGTCACTGGTTGTGGAAAGATTCACATCTCTCTATCTCACAAAAGCACTTTCAATACTGATGTGAAGCCACTCACAAACTCGTTGCAACTTGAAGCTGAGACTTTGCATTTTAATGTTGTATTTATTCATTTATTTCAGATTTGTGCTGAAGCACACAAAAACAACGAAAACAAAACATGGAACTGTCCAAAGTTTAGACTGAATGAATGAATGAGTGATATTTTTGATAAAACAAGACATTACTTTTAAAATGTGTGAAATTATTTGAGATACTTAGCCAAGTTAAATTTCAATTTCAATTGCATTTCCGTTAAAGAGGTACATATATTATTTCTGTTCGTTCTGCTGAATCCATCACTCTCTGTCAGCTGGTATAAGGTACAAATCAAATATTTCCGACACATTTTATTTTAGAAATGATGAACTTCTTTAAGAATCCTGGTGAAAATCATTGTTTATTAGAGGCCCTCAGTTGCTTTAGTTATTTGTATCTGATTTAAAAGTACAATTTTAAAAAATGGTGGTAATCATATATTAATAAGTTATTTTGTAACTTCCACATCATTTACAACTTGTCTTAGAAGAAAAGCGTGTGTGTGTGTGTGTTTGTGTGTGTGTGTGTCTGTGCGCGTGCACACATGCAACTGTGGTTCATATGAAATCCCTCAACAGGGTATGCACAAACATTCACGTTTTATTTTCAAAACCAAAGGTTTTTGATTATGTTTGACTTTGTAAAGGCTGCAAAACACATATTTTCTAGTTATTTGTGAGCACATGTTTCCAACACCACTTGTGCAGTTTTTATATTAAAGATTCTCTTTGAAAATATCTTGTTTTGTTTTTTTTCCTTTCTCAAATATCACTCATTCCTAACAGATGTGTTCTGTTTAAACAATGGATTTTGGCCCATCATATGCAATACCTTAAGTGAAAGTTCAGAACCTTTAAAGTTTCTGAAAACCGACCTTAGTATTTTCACTTTTAGGCTATACAATGAAACCAACTTTCAATGAACAAAATGGTTCGATATACACCTGTAAAACCAACATATCAATGTCCTGAACAGACATATAAATTAACACTAGGGGGCAGCATGTAAACAAGCAACAAGGTTGTACTAGCAGCTCTGAAAACCGTCTTGTGGGTTGATCTAGACTGAAATAGTTTTACAGATAGTCAGTTATTAGCAGGATTTTCAATAAAATTCCAGCAGAAAGTCCTCAGACAATGAACACCAAAGGCTTTGATGATTCTCTGACCTTTTCCTTTAGCGCAACCAACAGGTCAGACCTTTGATTTATGGACAAATACTTCGGAAACTAATGGGATTTCCATCAGCATATACCATATTTAATGATAATAAGCAAATGTTATCATGCTGAACACAAATAAGCAGCCCATCTGGTAAACATCAGCATGTTACCATTGTGTAAGTGAGCATGAGCACATGCTGTTTTTAGCCTTTTAATCTCTGAGGCCACACTTTTTATTTTATTTTGAATGATCAAACCTGTCATGGTAGTTGTTACAGTGATTTATTGTACTGCAGTTAACACTGACAACTTTGTACCATATGTGATTGATGATCTCAAGAAACAAATGTTTTAACATTCTTGCAGAATGCATGTTTGCCTTTAGATTCTGCTCATTCCTCCATGCAACCCACCACTGGAGCGTGTTGAATTTAACAGGCTCGTCTTGAGTGAACTCCAGATCCTTGACTCTCAAGGGTGATTCCCCAGAGGACAAGCTTCCTTCCTGGGCCTGAGCTTCTCCAAACCAAACCCTGGATGCTGTGTCCCTGCACACAAGGTTGGGGTAATGCTGAATAGTTCACTGAAAAGTCACAGAGTTCTGTTCCCGCTGCAGACAGGAAAGCAGAGGGGAGAGTACATTTTCTTTTGCCCACAGTGCCTCCTCTCCAACACACCAGCACATGGATAGACTACCTCTCTTGTTTGTTGATCCTGTGGTTTATTTTCAGTGTGCTGGATTCCAGCAGCATATTTCCAAAGACACACATGTATAGAGTTCACATGTGTGCACACATACAGACAGATACACCTGGCATGCACAGTTGGATTCACGTCTCACACACACATTTATACACGTCAAACTGACACTGACTCAAGAGGGAGCACGTGTGGAATGACAGCAATGCCCAAACACTGATCTGACCCAGGTCACTCTCCTTTCTTGAAGGGGAATGTCATAAATTATAACTGTGTTTATTTTATGTGTCTGGGGGAGGCACATCACTAGGAATCTCAGCATGGTGAGAGGATTAACACTGACTTTGCTGGGATACTTAATCGTTTATGCATCTTTAAGAGTTAATTTTAGTTCTTGTGCATGAACGATTGGCCTTCGAGCTTAGGAACTCTACAGTTTGCATCATTTGTCCCACAGCAGAAACTCAGACAGCTAAAGATTTGATAAATAAGAGCCAGTGCTGTCACCACAAGAATGAAATCAGTTCTTTATATCCAAGTTCATCAGGCTTTATTGATATGAACCACAGTGACAGAATACTATCAGTGACGGTGTTTATTCTCCAGATAATCTGAGTTGTCACGTCCTTGCTGGAGATAAAATAAACAGATTCAAGGGCTCAGCAGCGATGAATTGATTGGCGTTTTACCAGGAGGTGAAGTGAAAGTCTGCCGGCTTGCTGAATGTCCTTGTCATTGTCTGTTTGTGGGCTTTTACATATATTCCATTTTTAAATAGCAGGGTATTTGTGTACATGATGTTCACCATGCAACTATTTTCTTGGTTCCACATGTCAATTTGGATCTGTGTGGCTGTTGCTGCTCTCTTTATTCCAGAGAGCATCAGCAGCCACACAGATCCAAATTACATGGCTGCATGCATCAGGGACGTTGTTAAAACTCAGATATTCTGGATGACATTTTTAGTGCATATCCCTGCAACTACCAGCAAGAAAAAGGTGCACTTACTTGTAAGCTTGCTCATATTAAAGTGTATACAATAATGTTTTCCAAATTTAAGAGAGAGGAAATTATGTTTAATCATTTCCGAAGCTTGGCACATTAATACATCTTCTATTTGTTTGCTTTAGCAAATTAATACTTGTGTTTATAACTTTCCAGCTTCAGTGTTATTTTGTTTGTGTGTCTGTCCCAGTGTTTGTGTGTGTGTGCACATCTCAATGTGTATGAGTGGCTATAACCCTAATAACAGGGAGTCACGTAATCTGCCAATGTGAGGATTTTCTGTCTTCCTTTCTGTCAAACTACTTCACCCCTCTTCCCTGAAATCTTCTCCAACCTTTCCATTTTCAGTAATGTTGCCCTGGTCATTGTAAGATATATATAGAAGCAAACATGTCCATGGGATCCTTCAGGAGGAGAGAAGGACCTGCTGCATACAGTATAAAGGAAATTCCACAGGCTCATATGGAATCACTGTTAATACTGGGGGGAATACTCCAAGTCACTGAACCTACCAGGATGTGGGTGGGTTAAAAAAAAAAAAAAGACGGGGGGAAGAGGAAAGAATTGGAACAAAGGGAAGAGTAAAGAAATCTGAAATTAGAAAATGAGGATAGGCCAGTCTGGAGGAAAGTAAAGGAAGAAGTGATGAAGAAAAAGACTGCAAGAGATGCAGAGGGCATGAGGGAAAGGGTAGTTTAGTTTACATTAGCTCATTCATTAGCCATCCAAAGCTTGTTTGAAGACTTCTGTGGAATATATACAATGTTAAGAGTGTCTACAACAGATTGTATTCTCTCTCTGAGGACAACTCAGTATCCATCTGTGATGTGTTGATGTATGGGCTGTAGTGTGTCACGTTTATGGAGAAAGACTGATGGGAGTCAGGACAAATCACTGTAGTTTTAAATAGAGGACAATGTGTTGACCACAGCTTGCTTTTGAGAGTTGCACTAGATGCAACAAGTCAATATAGAACCTTTATCTTCTAATAACAGGAGTTGTAATGTTATGGTGGCTAAAGGTACAAATGTTTCTGCAGTGGTTGCTGTTGGGAAGCTTTTGCTAGTCTCCTGGATTAGATTTTCTGTCAGCAAGCTCTTTGTGAACATTGTCCATGTACTTAACTGCCTCACTTTAACAGCTCTGCCAGTTCTATACAGTAAACAAGAAGCACTCAGCGAGCGCAGACCTCTGCCAAGGCAGCTCACTCTCTGGGCAGTATTTACTTTTAAGGGAATAGTATTGTATGTTGTATATATTCATTTTGTTTTCTTCATTCTTTTGAAACTTACTTTAAGAAGTTTGTAGTGCAGTAAAAATCAGATAAGGGCAGCATGACAGATGTTTACTTTGATTACACAAACATTATGCAGGAGTAAGTAATGGATAAGTAGGTGTTGATTTATAAATAACTGGACATGAATAACTTGAGTTTATCATATAATATTATACTACAGTATAACTAACTAGGCAGCTCGTTCTCTTTCTCTTGACAATACTTTCTTTAAAGATAAAACACATTTTGGGATCAACTTGAAAGAAAGGCAGATGTGAAATGTAAAAGTGAGGTCAGAGGTCAAATGTGACATGATATTTGGATGCAAACTATAATGTGATATTTAGAATCCCCATATACCAGTATCATTTCCTAAATGTTTCCAATACAAACAAAGGCAGAAGAATTTTAAGGATAGTTTTAAAGATAAAAGACATTTTAAAAAAGTTTGACCTTATTTAGCCTTGAAGAAGAGGTCAGAGGTCCAAAGTAACATGGTATTTAGAATCACATATATCATTCCCTATATGCCTATATGATGTCAATGCAAACAATGGCAGCAAGAAACATAGTTTTAAATAGCTCTATATAGCATTAT
>VUQS01021054.1:0-19349 GCA_015108495.1 Heterochromis multidens
CTTGTTGCTGGGTTTCAAAAATGGCGGGTTTGAATTGTGAAGGAGTCGCTATAATGACTCATCCAATGACGTCCCTCCCTGGCCAATCAGTGGCATGCAGTCCATTGACGTCACATTTTGGGATCGCCCGGATCGCTTGGAACCCCAGCCAAGCCGGTACTAAAAAAGTACCACCAGGTACTACCACCTAAAGGAAAACCCCTCAAACCGTGCCGAGTTGAGTCGAGCCGAGTAGGTACTACTGGAAATGGGCTATAACATCAACCATTATCAACAGAAGTCATAATCAAATCAGTAATAATCAAATATAATGTGAGTTAATATTTTTGGAAATATTTTCTCTCTGTACGTTAACTAATTTGAACAAACTTGCATCAGTGCCCTGAAGCGGTGTCTTAATTAGGCTAATGTAGGGTTGGGATAAGACTAGCTTGGAAACATGTCTGCTCTCACAAAATAAGGCAAATTCACACTCATGTAGAATATTTTTAGGATTTTTGCTTTTTGTAGATTTAGATTTTTCTACTAAGACTTAGTTTTTATTCTTTGCTGTTAATGTGGCTGCTCTCTTAGAAGTGTATCAGTAACATTACCAGTACATAGTCACAGCCACTATAAAAAATGTTGACAGGGTGATTTATCAGGTGATTTATCGGTCATGAAATCTGTCATGAAATCTGTTTCTGATTGTTTGGTCAGAGACATTCACACCAGTGGCCTGCTGGAGGTCATTTTGTAGGGCTCTGGCAGTGCCATCTTGTTCCTCCTTGCACAAAGGTTCTTCTGATGGGTTAAGGATCTTCTACGGCCCTGTTCAGCTCTCTTAGAGTAACTGCCTATCTCCTAGAATGTCCTCCATGCTCTTGAGACTGTGCTGGGTGACACAGCAAACCTAGAAATGGCACGTATTGATGTGCCATCCTGGAGGAGTTGGACTACCTGTGTAACCTTTGTAGGGTCCAGGTATCACCTCATGCTACCAGTAGTGACACTGACCCTAGCCAAATGCAAAACTAGTGAAAAAACAGTCAGAAAAGACGAGGAGGGAAAAAATGTCAGTGTCCTCCACCTGTAAAACCATTCCTGTTTTGGGGGTTGTCTCATTGTTGCCCCTCTAGTGCACCTGTTGTTAATTTCATTAACACCAAAGCAGCTGAAACTGATTAACAACCCCCTCTTATACTTAACTGACCACATCAATACCCTAGAAGTTTCATTGATTTGATTCTGTACTCTGATTAAAAAGTGTTTCTTTCATTTTTTTGAGCAGTGTACTTACACAGCCAACTCTGCCTTTCTTATCAATGCATTGGAGCAGAGCTATTGCAGCAGCTGCACTATTTGCCACCTTCCAGATGCAGCTTTTGCTGTGCCATTTGTAGTTTTCCCTGTGCTTGTGGGTTTCCTTCTTCTTCTTTAACATGTAAGGATAAACTAGAACACTTGTAGCCGTATGCTGCCCTCTTCAGTTGTGGAAGAATTACATACACTGCCTGTAGTAGCTACAGTACCAAAGAAAAATGAGTACCTTTACATTTTCAGAATTTTGGTGTCAAATGGTATCAGTTCTGGTGACATCCCTAGTGGTGAGTATTGTTCTGTTCTTTTAATGGCATTATTTTGTGTTTCACTGAAAATTTAGTTAAGCATAATTTTAAGAGAAAGCAGTGTAATTCTAAGTATTATTATAGGGCCATATATTTAATGTTCTGCACTGATGTGTATGTCTGTGATGTTTGTCTAGTCAAAGCTTTTGATGACTACTTTGCTTTGATTGACCTGCTGTTTTATCTCTCCTTAAGACAACTGACTTCTGATTGTCTATCCCTCACAGGTAATCACAAGGAATTACTTGTACATACACTGACGTTAATATATTGATTTTAATATGAGCATACGCCATTGTAAGATCATCTATCTATCTATCTGTCTATCTATCTATGTAATTGTAACATTTAACACAATCAGGATTTAAGATTAAGGTTTAGGGGTTTCATTAGTTTTACAAATGAATTAATTATTTAATTACAGATTGTCACAGTACAATATATTTTAGAATCCACTAATAAACAAAGGGTACAACAAACAACACTAAAACTAACACATCTAAATAATGTATTTTCTGGAGAAGAACATTATGGAAAATTTTAAAATGAAATTTGGATACTGGATGGTATTTTAATAAATGTATTATTGTAAAAGTAGAACAGTGGAAGTTTATCAAACAATACACATCTGCCTCCTCTTCAGCAGCCTCTCCCTCTCCTCAGCTCTGCTTCATCTGCTCTGCTCTGGATTCAACCCTTTACTTACTCAGATTAGTTCTCCACACTCTGGACTCTCTGCTTTGTCAGCTGATCTTGCCCCAGTGTGCTACACAGCCGACAGCCTGGTCTTCCATACACCCATCATCAACCAGGTGTGTGACAATTGTTGTTTTACATTGATATCTATAAGTCAAAATTACTTCCTCAGATCTACATATAAATGGTTGTAATGCTTTGTTTTGGTTTTTTGTTTTTTTTATCCTACACACTCCAAAATTGTCTCACATTCCCCAAGAGATGATGGGGTTTTGTCTTAACAGAGTTACATGATTTTAAAATGCCACTGGAGTCAAAATGACCCCCTTGTTGATTGTAGTGCTAAAGAAAACTTTTTTCAAACTTTTCTATCCTTCAGAAGCTAGCTAGCTTCTCATTCACTGATCAGTCCTGTATAGCATTATGGGCATGTCCCCCAATGCAGGGGAATTAAATCTTGCTGTTTAGACAGTTCAGTTACTTAACAGAAGCTTTCCTGTCCGGCCTCAATTAAACCAACTAGACTTGTGGGGTAATGTGGGCAATTTGCCTCCTTCTATTCTCATGCCACTTCTTATTAGGACGTGACAGTGCATTTCCAGAGGCCAGTAATTACAGCGACTCTGAAACAGATAAGTTGACCTGAAACAATTGATTAAATTATATACTCTGCCTATGCTGGCTCTCAAAATGGGAACCATTAAAAGGCAGTGTGTTATAATTGTAAGTTTATAATTCATCATATTTGTGGGCTGGCACACTGATGGTTCACAGCTGTGGCTTTCTATAAGTGTGTAAACATATGTTTGACTGAATCTGGTTGTATATGTTTATTTTGGTACATGTGTGCTCAGTGCTGTAGCCTAGATTTAAACCTGTCAAAATATGTGTGCATCAGTGAAACACCTGAAAATGAATGTGGTTATCATCTTTGATTTGTGCAGGTTTATTTATATGTAGGACAGGTGGGTAAATAATGATATGTTTATGTGAGATACACCTGAGAAGATGGGGGTGTGTGACAGAAGACATAAAGAGTTTTGCTTTTGGTGTTATGAGGAGATGATAGGTACCATTGCCTTGCTGTGTTAGTGTGTGATGCTTGTCACATGTAATGTGTGCCAATAAAGCAAAATATGACTTGCCATTTCCCTATCTTTGGCAAATGAGTAAGTTCTTAAACCTGGTTTTGCTTCAAATGCAGCTTTTGTAGGAGCAATGTATCAACTATAAAGACTTTAGCTTGCAAGCGTAGTGCATGTATTTGTGTCTGAAAATGTACTCTTCATTTTATTTTTTTATTTTTCTACTTTTCTTACCATTTTATTTATTTTACTTACTTTTTCCCTTTGACTTTCCATGATTTTACACATCTTATATTGGACACTGAGGCTCAGCTACTGACACAAGTTCAGTAAACATGATCAAATCCTTAATAGAAAACAAAACAAACAAACAAACAAAAAAAATAACAAACAGAAATTAATTGGTTTTTTTGAGCCACAGCAACAACAGAGAAAATGTCATTATATTAATGTAAAATGAAAGCATGAAAAAAGGAGCTGACGTCTGAAGTTCAGAAGAAGTTCAAAGGGGGAGATGATATTCAGCAGCCAGTGCTAGAGTGAAATGAAAGGAGCAAAACAAAGAAAACAAACACAGAATTAAAATAACTTAAGCTGTGAAGTCAATTTTCTAAAAAGCATCATATCTGAATTTTTCTCTTTTAGGGCACTTCTGTATTACTAATTGAAAATTAGTTTTCTTATGAAATTTACATGTAGTTAAATGACTTTTTAAAGTACTATTTAATCAAAGAATCTGATATCTGTCCACCCAAGTCTTAATGTGTCATACATTGGTTGTAATAATTCGGAGAGAAGAAAAGCAAGAAGTAACCTGACAATACAGAAATACAAGTTTGCATAGCGAGGATGCTGGGTTGGATGGATCAGTCGACAAAACACTGTCAATTTCCTGTTTCAAACCAAGAGTCAAAGTTGTCTTGTCTTTTAACAGTGATGAAAATGATCCTCAAAGCTGAATGTTATTATTTTAAGTTAGAACTGTCATCTTTTTCCTAAACATAATAAAGTTGTGTTTTATACCTAAACCCTAACTAATACCGAGATCTAAGTCATCATCAGTGATGCACCCAGTCCTAGCTCTAAACCCTAAACCTAACCCTATGTTTTGAAGAAAAGCAAAAAAAAACTTTTTTGAAAAAAAAAATGTGAATATCTTTTAATTCATGTCATTTAAAATGATTACTTTCTTTGTCGCCTATATTGTCCCCTATATTCTGATAGCATAGAATAGGGTTAGGGTTAGGGTTATGGACATCGGCAAAGACAACTTAGACCTCACAGAGCTAAGCTATAACACTATTGTCACACTAGACACATCATAGGTTTTGTCAGGCCCACCACAACCTAAAGCAAACAAACTTGTACATTACCGCTCATTATGCTCAAGGACACATTATCAGGGTATATGTGACAGCTTGAGCTCCTGTTATCTTTCCCCTACCCTAGCATCTCACAAAGCAGGCTCAGTATGTTCCAACATAGATACTGTGTCTATACTATGCAGGAGAAACACAGATTAGAGCAGTGCTTGCATTATGAGTAGTGGTAAAGTGCAGAGGAACATTAAGAGTGTAAGACTTGTGTAGAAATCCAAGGCATTAGGGAGTGATGTTAAATATAACGGAGGCTTAAACCTATTGTCTTGCTCCCTTTGGAACTACAGGGGTTAAGACCAAGTAGACCATGTCCAGTCCACGCTTTGATGGACTGCAGCAACAGAATTTCAATTGTGGCCATTTTCCATTTCTGTCCCTCTGGCTCTGTCATTCTCAAAGTATTTCCACTCGCTTCTGTCTCTCACACTCCTTTTTTTTCTCTTTTTACCTCTGTACCCTCCTGTCCCATCTTTCACTTCCTCCTCAGGCGCTTTGTGTAAATTTCAGAATATTCCAGAGAGTAGGACTGAGCTGGCATGAAATGGGATTAGCAAAAGAGACAATTTTCACTACAAAATCTCCCTCTTCACTGCTCTGTTCTCTCAAAGCCAACATTTCCCTCAGAAAAAAGGCTAGTAAATGTTATGTTCCATTCTTTTTTCCTTCTCTTGATTCTTCATTTCTCAGACAGCTATTTTGTAGCTGTCCACAGGTTTTCCTTTAACTTCCGACATGAAAATCACAGGTTTGAGGCTCAGAATTACGTACAATAATATGTCAGATACACTGAAGAAACAGACCAGCTTCTTCCCTTTCTATATCCAAACTTTTCTTCCTTCCTTCTACCATCAGCTCATCAGACAAATCAAATGGCAGGTATTATCTTTAGTTGATTTCTACTGCTAAGTGGAAGATTAAGTGGAACCTTGTTGTGGACTAGGAGAATAAATAAATTAAGTGTTGACATGTATAGTACTATGATCCAAGTTTATGGCCTTAAGTGTTGTTATTATTAATATTATTTTTAAGGTGTTTACCTTACAATATAAAGTGCCTTGAGGTGACTGTTTTTGTGATTTGGTGCTATATATATATATATATATATACATATAGATTATTATGGATATATAGCTTATCCGGCACAGGTTGCTCAGGGTTAACCTGCATAGGTTGCTCAGGAACTCAGGATTAGCAGGAGTAGAAAACACAGTCTCAAGGGAAGCCTCAGGTGAAGCAACAGCCTTTCAGAGAGCCAGCACAGAAAACACAGAGGGTTCGGGAAAAATAGTCTTTGGGTGGGTCCTGGTCCTGGGTGCAGGGACAGGCAGGGGCCTAGGGACCTTCCTCCTTGGAGCAAACTAAGATTCAGACAGAAAACAAAACTTGAAAGTTCATAAATTAAAAAACAATGGGTCGAAGACCCAGGACCATGACGTCAATACTGTTAATTTAGGGCAGCTGTGGCATAAACCTTACATTGGGTGGTGGTCTAATAAATTTGTTAAGCATTGCATATACATGTGTACATTATACAAAATTGTCTTGAAAATATTTTCAGCTACTGACATAGGCTGTCATCCTGTCTAACTAGCAAAGGCAGAAGTACTGAATGAGGTTACACCGTCACCATCTTGCTTTCTCGATCAGCTGAAAAACCTGTAAATTACTGTAAACCATACAACCCTGAAGGTAAAAGCCATATGTTGCATAATTGTCATTGCAGTATGCAAGTAGCAGTGCTGCTGATTCCTCAGACCTTGGTGGCAACACTCTGTTGTTGCTGCGAAATATAAGACCCAAAGATGTTCTCAGCACATTTAATTAGTTTATAGATAGCACTAAAATTTGCTAAAACATTCCTTTACTAAGACGCACTGGGTTTACAACACTACTTTGTCTCTGAGAGTTGAAATGCTGTTCAGTGTGTTGATGTATGACACTGCAGGGAGTTCTGCTGGAGTTCATTACTATGACTTATACTGTGAAAAGATCCGTTCTCTGCTCTAATGGACATTCCACTTGAATTACACCGGCATGTTGCGCTGCAGTAAATACTCCCTAACACCTGAGCTACTGAGTGTGTGTTTGTTTGTGTCTATGTTTGTGTTTGTTTGAGCCCGAAAGAAATTCTTAGTATCTGTACTCAATTTTGGCTGACATCCCCATGTGTGGCTGCATGAAATATAAGCTGCCATAATGACAAATAGGTTTTTGCATCCTTGTGTGTGAATTGGTGTACCTATGCGTATCAGTACGTGGGTGACTTTTTGTTGGTACTTTCGTGAGGCAGCAATAAATCCTGCTCCATATACAATCAAGCCTTGTTCGTATGGCATGTGGGCATGTGTGAATGTGTTACACAATTTGCATGTGTCACTCCTATCACACATGAAGTGTGAAGGTTCCATTTTAATTACCAACAGTGCAAAAGCATTTGCATTTTCTGCTACAAAGCTGAAATATTCAAAACATATGAGACAAAAAACACCAACAACAGTAGTAGTAACACTAGAAACCTTTAATATTTTCTCATTACTGCCTTTAACATTAACATCAGTGTTTTCCGATAATCCCCCCTCTCGGTAACTAAGGTTAAACAGCATTTGTGCGCAAGGGGTGTAACATATGGTTCTATCAATCTAATTACTTTTAAAGGGCACACTGTAAATATCAACTGCTTCAGTCTACTTAAAAGTGTATTGTAAATGGTTTAGAATGTTATGCCACATAAACAGTAAAAAAAAAAAAAGTAGTGTCATTCTGTATGAAATTCTGTATAAAAAAAGATTGTGATACGATTGTGACAAGATGTTTTTCTGTCCTAAAAAAATCATGTTGATACCTCCTGTACATAAGATGTTATGTGCGAGTAAAAAGTGAAGTAAAATTTTTAAAATTTCAGCCCACATCTATGTGCTCCAAGAACATGTAACTCAGTAAAGCTCTGTAGAGTGTAAAGTGTCTGAAAGTATTTACAATAAATATGGTATCATATTAGTTATAGATATTTGAAAAGAAAGGTCATGCTCTTAGTCAAATTCATCTCTGACTCTGATTATTGTGTGATTTGTTGCTTTTTTGGTGAATGAATTACACAAATTACAGATTATCTCTCCACCTCCCTACATGCAAAAACTGTAGTGATTATTTATGTGTATTAACATGTTTATAATGTTTATTTTTTATAAATCATGGATATTGTCAATATCATTATATATTGTTGATTAAACTTAAACAAATTAAGGTATTTCAACTTTTCCAAATGAAGTACAGTGAATTAAAAAAATCAACACTGGTTGCGATAACATGAAAAAAAATGTTAGGTTAATACTGTGATGTTTGCTAGTTAAAATATATACATTATGTCATGTGTTCATCCTCTCTCACCAGGTGCTGAGACAGATGCCTTGATAAGAACTGAATGTCATGGAGATTTTCCTTCTTTACTGTGAGCATCAGGGAGTAAAGAACTCAATTATTATTTTGGCATGCATGCAGCCTATTAAAAGCAGGCTGATCGAAATGGATACACATTTAAAAGCACATTGCAAAATCATCACCAAGGACTACAAGAAGACAAAAGTGGGTTCAAGGCCTGTATTTCAAATGATACTGTACCTTTCTCCAAGTTTGGCAGCTAAACAAGACACCAATTACTGAGATGCCATCACTCTGGAGAAGGACCTCAGAGACTACTGAAACATCTCAGTGTTTAGACTCTTCATTAGCATGAGCACAATTCTGTATAGCATGACATTGCTCTGGAAGACTTTAAAACACTGTCAAACTTTAGAGGTATATGGCTAAGATGTAAGGTACAAACATTAAACAACTGCCAAAACATGGCGATTCTTGGACTAGTGGATCCCCACATACTACTAGTATATTGCTTGAATAGACTTTGGAAAGTTCCATGTTTAATACATTAGCTGCCGAAACAATTTAATGTCTTTAAATTTGTTTAATATAAAATGGACTACAGTGCCATAATATCTTGAAGACTTTGGTCAAAGGTGAGAATACACTGATGAGCTGAAACGAAATGCTTGATATGCTGTTGGCCCTTTGGATGAAACACCAGCTCAAAACCTTTACAGGCATGTTGTCTCACATTCCCCAACATCCCGTTGCCAGTTCATGGTTTGTCCTTCCCAGATCTCTGATTAATGGTTTATTACCCACCACATAGCTGACTGGGAGTACCCAACAAGCCTCAGCATTTGTGAGAGTCCTTGACCCAGTCATCTGGCTATAGGATTCTCGCTCTTGGCAGAGTTGTTGGAGTCGTTACACCTCTCATCTTCCTGCATCCAACACCAACTGTTTATTTCAATGAACCAAATGTTAAGTTGATATCTAATATATTCCAGTGTGAGTGGTCTTTATACTTTGGCTCACTGGTGTGCATGACAATTGAAATAGTCTCTATACCACAATGTAATAAGGGCAGCCAATGAAGAGTTGTTTCTTGCATTAAATAATGCACCCTTCACATTAAGTAATAAGGTTACTGTTATAGATCCTTTTGAAATTATCAACACTTTAGAACATTTTACAATCGAGAATAAAACAGACCCACAGAAGCTGAATGGATTCCTGAATGGATTAACTATGCTATCAGATGAATGCAGTGGACACCCAGAGTGAGGACGTACCAAAGAAAAAATAAGAAGTGCAATGGATAGCATGACATCTGGAAAAAGGGCAGGACCAAATGTTTTTACAACTGATTTGTATAAAGATCTTTAAATGATAAGGTTAAAGTCACTTAGATTTTAATTATATTATTTCCAGAAGCAGGGAAATAAAAGTAAAACATAAACAAAGCTCAGTTTCTTTAAGTGTCAAAATGATAATAGTACTCTGTTAGGAGAAAGGCAAGACTGATGATACACACTGGATAAAATATATGACGTCAAATCTTCTACTCAAAAGAATAAGATATAAATTAGACAATTAAAAACTGAAAAGATCTGGGGATCTGAGGAGCTTTGTAACTGAATCTAAATATAACAAAAAGTCAGTCCAAGTGACCATTCAGTGTTTGCTTTGTTTAGTCTTTTGAAATGCAAAATTTTTTTTCTTCTTTTTTTGATGTACTTGTATTTTTTTCTAGGGAATACATCTTTGGAGGATGTGAATTGACATGTTTTAGTTGAGAGAAGTGGTCTCTTGTCATTTTGTTGTTGCATTTTGCACACTGAGGGCTGCTGCTCAGGATTAGACCACTGTCCATTTGATGACATAAAGCACATAGTATCCAACCTCACTCAAAATAGCACCAACACAGGGAGACTGTACATCCCTCAGTGTCCTACCATCTAACAGCAATTTAAAACACAGTGGCCTCTGCTCTCTAGCCTGAAGGATAAACCTGAAGTATAAACACTGTATCTTGTAGGTGGTGTGTAAACAGGCATCTGCCACTAATCAAACAGAAGCTTTTTTTAAATATCATTTCATTGCAATATTGCAAAACAATAATTCAGTACTTAAAAATAAACCCTTCACTTACCCCCTAACCAAATAAGGTTGTCAGCACCATCGCTGCCAGCTGCTGTCAGTACACCTGCTGGAGAAGAATAGGTCCTGTCAGGTGGTGAGCAGATGGGAAATTACATCATCACTGGTACAGAGCAAAAAGATGGACCATGGTATGAGCCAACTGCACTTTTTTATGGATTTCTGTTATCTTTGTGTCTGACTGTTCAGCTAATAGCAGCTATTTTGAACCTCAAGCTGTTTATCACAGCAAATGTATAGGCCTATGTACAGTGCTGAGGAAATAATAACAATAATAAAAACTAACTTGTGAAAGAAACCACTAATCTTCTGACAAGTGCTTTTACAAATTCTACATTCAGTTGTTCCACTGCATTAAAACATCTGTGTAACCATTATAACTCTGTATCTCTAAAATCATTTTACACACAGCAAAAAAGTATGTGCTCGGTTCTAGTAGGAGTAATCTTTTCAGAATCCCAGAAATATTTGTAACAATCCATAATTAAAAATCCACTCCTTGAATAGAGCTTCCATTATGTGGTTTGACATCATGGCTTAAAAAAAGAGATTGTGTGTGCGAGAGAGTAATTTACACAGGTTTTAGAAATGGACTTTACAAACCAATGGGTAATATCATGGTGGTTACATCTATATACAGTCTATACTTTATACACAGGCTGGCACATTGGATGGCATTAGTGGGCTGTCATAGTTGTTCCTTTAATATTAAACTCTTGGCTGAAAAGACAAGATGCATCTTTATGGGACTGGAGCAAAAAGTTACAACCACACCTGGTCTAGTCAATGCAGTTAAGGCCGTAAGTCTCTGAATGAACATTTGCTAGGAAAACATAAACCATTTATATACTAATACTATTAAAAAAGTCTTAAAAGTGTAAATACTTGCCAAGTGGCTCCTTGCCTCCACCTTTCATCCTTTGTCTTTTATCAGTAGTATACATGCACATGCACACCCACACAAAATAATGTGCCCTTTGAGAGCCAGCAGTAATTTAAAGTTGTTAAGATACTGATCTGTCTCTCAGGATGGCAAGACAGCAGGACACAAAACTCCCCAGTCTGACCCTTAAATCAGTGTGTGTGTTCCGTATATCTGTGTGAATAACAGAGATAGTATATGAAATGGAAAAACTAAACCAGATAGTGTTTGGTTGTGTATTTGCCTGTGTGCTTGTGTCTATGCATGCTTGCATGCCAGTGTGTGTTTAGGCTATTAACATGGCAGTCAGTGGGTGACAGAGATGGATGGTGGACTTTCTGCGATCCAATCACAGTGAGAGAGAGAGAGAAGGCGAGTAAGAGGGGTATGCATTATTGCAGAATTAGTGGGAGTATAGAAGAGATGCATTAGCTTGGGCGTCCTTGGTACCTATATTGATTTTAACCTTTTTCACAAGGGCATCTTCGGCTGCTTGTTATGACAAGGAGGAGAGCAGAAGGAGTACTGCAACAACCATACATTCTGTTTCTCAGCATTTCAAGGTTTAACACTGAATGTGTGTATTTCTTTTGAAAGCAGTTGTGGATACTAAATCAATTTCCTTATTTGAGATTATTCTGTTTTTTAGTCAGCTCTTTATAGTCTTCGATTTCCTGCTGATAAACTTAACACTGGCCACATCACCAACACTAATTAAAAGCTATCGTTTACAGTTGTGCTAGAAATAAAATAATTTAACTAAATTAGTGTTGCTACCCTATAACAAATACCAAATTAGTAAATGAAAGCTGACAGATGCTAAAAATTTGCAACTAAAATTTACATTATTAGTGTAGTTTGGGGTACTTTAAAAGTGACTCTTTTTTTTTGTAAATACAGTAATTGCTAATACAAATTCCTTCCTTTTTCATGAATTATTCACAAAACTAGTTATTAAGTATTTCAATTCCAGGCATTGTTTGCCTCATGTGACTGTTAAGGACTTTTTTTTAATTATCTTAACAGATTGTCAGATCTTAACAGATTTGTCACCTTTTGTGGACTTTTCAAATAGCAGTGGCTACTAACAGAGACAGATCAAACATTAAACAGACTTGAACAGGCCAGCTCTGTAGTACAAAGTGTGTGATGCAGTCACTTGCGCCAATGTGACAATAATGGAGTTAGGTAAATTTGTGTGATCATGCAGCATCCTAGGGCTATGAGACATAGAGTACTTCCAGCATAGACAATATATAGGCAGGAGACATGACACTCAAAGATTCCTGAATAGAAATCGATGGATGAATTCTGAAATGCCAAAGATGGCTGTTGACTCATGATTATATACATGCGTTTTTTTTTTTTTTTGCTTTGTTCCAGTGACCAGAATTAAATGTGTACACAGAAATCTGTGTGTAAATCTGCACACACAAACATTTCCTGCACAATTCATCAATAATTTCATACCTGAACTTGTCTGTACTCTACAAAAAAATGTAGTCCAAGATCCCTCTGATGTATGAACAAATGATGAAAGCCGTTTTAGGAAATTTAAACACGTTTTTTAACTGAATACTAATACTAATACTGCTGCTACTATTATTATTATTATTAGTAGTATTTTCTTTAGGTCATTATTCACAGTTTTCCAAATCAAAATGAGCCACAAAATGTTCAGAATTAGAATTAAATATATAAGAATGAAAAACTAAATTACTAATGAAAAGGTGTAGGTTTTAACCTTTTAATTTAAACATATTCCAATATTCATGATCTTTTCTTTCATTAAAAATGACTTCTATTTTTGCTGAATGTCACTTACAGTTTAATTTCTTGGCACTATCCCACAGATGCTGGAGAGCCTTGGATGCTTTTATTTAATCTTTTTTAAATGCAGTGAGTTTCTCATCTCTGGCTGACAGATCACATGCAACTTGTCCTCGTAGAATGTTTCTGATTCACTTACATACGCATGGTGGTAAGAACAAAATAGGCATTTCATGAATCCAATGGTAATTCTTCATTATATCTAGGCTTATCAGCATGCTAACAATTCTTAAATGGCAGAGAAAGCACAGCCGAGCCTCAGAAGTGGGACGGCATGGCCAACATACCCATTTTTTATTAATCGAATGGTGCTCCAGTGTGACAGCCAGTGGCACTGAATTTTGCACATCACACCTTTAAAGAACCAATTCTAATTAGCTGAACAGTCTTCTGGAATGTAACACAACAGGACTGCTTATAAATAGCAGCATGTTTTGCATGTCATTATAAGCTTATATTAATAATTACTAAAATAACACAATAGGACATTAAATGACAATGTGTTCTCATCATGGGCTATTGTGTAATGCTGCCTGCATGTGATGATGGTGTACAAGATGTTTTTTGGCATTGGTGTCTTGGCACATCGGCAATACTGGCTACCTAGAGATGCCACCTGCATTAGAGAGACCTACAAAATCCATGTGAGGAGGTCAGAGTGGTGACACCGGCCTAAGTAGTATGTTCATCACCCAGGAGACCATAGTTCGTGGACCTTGGTATTTTGCACTTAGTTTGTTTTTTTCCCACTTGCTGGTTCGTTTTCACAGGCTTTTTACTTTTTGACTTTATTTACTTTATTTAGGAACTAATAACTACTTGGTTAAAGTTAGACATTTAAAAGCACTTGGTTAGGTTTAAGCACTTGCAACTTGGTTGGGTTTAGGAAAAAATAATATTAACTATTAATGCCAATGAGTTGGGAGTGACAGACACATTGCAGTAATGCCGTAACCCAGTGCATCATGCAGCGTTAGCAAAGGACGCCTTGTGTGTAACAGAGATACACCAGCAGCTTTAACAAAATGGAATGAAATGACATGCAAAAAAGTAAGCCATGGTGGCAGCACACAAAATGACTTGTATTATTAATCCACTATATGATTATGCTGGGCTGTCCACTGGCTTTCCAGAATCCATCCTATTAAATGCAAAGTAGTATGCAGTGAAGCTTGGAGAATTTGCCTTTGCATTTGTAGCCTGTTGTTGCTTTAGTAGAATGATGGACAAAGTTTCACAAGACAGTCTTATAGGCTTGCTATTTGTGTGCCTCTTCTTAAAGTCTATTTGCTGGTATTCACACCTGATCTAAGAGGGAGAGCAGATTGTGATGTAGAGAGAAAAAGATTAAAAGAGAAAACGAGAGAGCAACAGAGAGAAACCAATATTGCAGAAATAGTCTGTTCCTCATGACAAGACCAAAGTGCCTCTATTGATCCATTACTCCAAAATGTCACTAATCTCTTACTCTATAGTCGGCATGCAGTAAGGGAAAAAGTTAGAAAAGAAAATGGAATGAATTTGAGTGCATAAGGTGTACCAAAATTCTATTTCCCAGTGTCCCCTGTTATTTAGTGTTACTTTTTGGTAAAACAGAAGATATAAATGGTAAATACTGACTTATGGGTGCACATACTGCAAAGATGTGATTTATCTTTCTAGGTACTGACCAAAATGTCATTACTGTCACAGAGATGTTTCCATATCTTTCATTATTTAATCTAAGCATGCCTAAAAGTTGCACTAAAGGAATTATACTTAATTTCTGGCTTAGTTGATTTACTGTCTCTGGAACTTTGTTTAAGGTAGTCCAGAGTGCAAAATAAATAAATAAATAAATAAATAAATAATAAAGTAGATTAGACACAATGGTTTACCTACTGGCTTTGAAAGATTTTTACCGATTTTATACTCTTCTTTCATCCAGTGTAGCTGGCTGCCATCATCATGTGACCCATGTGACATATGACACACTCATTTAACTAGCCCAAGTGCAGGCAACTAACCACAAGAACAGACAACCCACCACTCAAAAAAATACTACCACAAGAAGAACTGATAGCATTGGCATTCTGTCACAAGCACTGCTTGAAATTAAAAATAGGCATTAGTTAAAACTTGAACGTGATCTCTCTTTATTAATCTCAGTGTTCTGTCATAAAGCTTCTTGCCTGTTTGCACCATCCTTTAAATTACTGCCACCTTGTGGCCACAGTTGGCTATTGTCTGTGGAAACAGGCTTAACACTGCTTGCCTCTGATTACACTTGAAGATGTAGTGCATCTCGATTTCATGGGTGTGTCTGTGTCCCATTAACAATAGCTTGAGCTCGTCAAGCTCAGTGTCCAGCAGCTTTTTCTGATTATTTGGGCATGCGGATGGTGGATAAACCTCTGGCCTTTGATGGGAAACTGATGGGATGCTGGCTTGCTAGACAAGCTGCCACTGGTTCTGCTTTGACTGCTCAGAGATCAGTTACCATCTGTGTGGAAACAGAGAAAAATAATAAAAGACAGCACAAACTCATGGAAAGGTATGTTTGTCTTGTTAAACAGTCTTTTATTTGGGGGCTGAGGGTGGAGGGAAGGGTTCATCATCTCTGCTTGCCTTTCTGTAAAAGTCACTAGACGCCACTGACTGCTAGTATGTCAGATGATATATAGGCTATTTTAAGATGATGTGAGTACAAGTGTGATTTGAAACTGTAGCTTTGCCTTTGATGTCCCTTGGGCACCAAAAGTTTGAAAAGCACAGCCCTATATTATGGTACCAAAAGTCTATTTTGGTCTTCCTGGATTGAAATTGAATAATGCTTAAAAAATACTAAAAACATAACTATAAATATGTAAATGTGTGGCACATTTAATTAAAACCATTGTTGTACAATGGCAGAGATACTATCAGTCAGTTTCCCAGACACAGATTAAGCCTAGTCCAAGACTTAAGGGAAAATTCAATTTCCAGTCAAAAAAGCTTAAAGTCTAAGACTAGGCTTAATCCATGTCTGGAAAGTTGAGCCTGTTGTATAAGTGCTAGACACAGCATTCAAAGAATCCTGAACTGAAATCTGTAGGGGGATTCTGCAACAAATATAACTTCCAAGGGGAAGAAGCAAACTTTGAAAGCAGTTGTACCACATTTGACTAGAGTGACAATGGCTCACTGAATAGATCTGTAAGATACTTATGTCCCACATACACAGAAAATCTATGACAAGGAGAAATGAAATTTGTGAGGGTCAAGGCAGTACTTTCTCAAGGAAGGCATTCTTTTTTTCCAGAAGACTTTTTTTTTCTTAAAACAAGTTCAACATACAAAAACTGCATACGATTCCATGGATGGCAGCTAAGTCTTTGAATGACTGGATATGACACCAACTGAGTCATCATAAAATGGATCCGTATGGCCTTTTTTCTATGGTCATCAATGTGACTGGGTGTCTTGGGGCTTGTGGGTTATTGTTTCCAACCATCCACCAGCCTCCCCCTGGGCTGCTTCATGCCAGGAGATTTGGAAAAATGACTTCCTGTTTAAATTATCCTGCAGAGAATAAAAATATACAGTGTTTGCCACATGAGCATCTAATATATCTGCTTTTTCTGTGTGTGTATGTGTGTAAGTGTGGCTCCTACCATCAGGTGTGGCAGATGTTTAGCTGCTGGTGAAGATGACAATCACCCAGCATGATAATAAGGTCACATCAAGGAGCGTTTGGATGCAGATGTCTACAAGCTGTGTGTGTTATAGTGCTGGTGTCAACCGGAGCTTTGCCAAGTGGAAAAACATTCCTGCAGTCCAACTTGCAGAGCAGGGCCACACACACACCTTAAAAAAAAAAAATCACAGTGATATGGCAATACCCCTCAGGGCTTTAAATCCATATGGTAGTGACAGTAGGGGACAGTTGTTAAAGAGTTGTACTTGAGTCCCACTTTGCTGTTCTTTGCAACATACAGACATAAAAAAATAAATACATCCCATGGCAACCAACTTTTCCAGTGAAGCTAAGTTTTTAAAGTTAAAGATCAGTCACAGATCAGTCACATGAAAAAAGCACCACTATATTCAGAACATCTTCAAAATTTGTAAGATTTGAAACAGGGGTTCAAACCATGCAATGAACCACCATGCAATAACACGACACACTCAAAGTACACCATTCCTGCTGATTTATGAAGCATTGTTTATTTGGACTACCTGACATTGGATGCAATGCTTTTCTGCTCTGGTACTTTGATTGGTACTTTGCTCTTTTGCAACTCATTGCATACAAAAGAGCAGGCAATGAGTTGTCTCACAATGCTCATGCCATGGTGCTCTATTCTCCCAGCTCGATAGCGGTATCTCAGGCATTCTGAATCAACTCTCTGGCAGCAGACCAGAGGTCCTCTGGTTTGGACAACTCTTCTTGTCTGTCCTCTTCTCTGTTTTACTTCTTTCTTTTGTCAATAATCAGTCTCCTGTTTTTGTGTTAAGTAAGTATTGTGCCTCACAGTATGCAGTATTTGGGGGAAGATTCCATTTAGAATGTCTTAATTATTGTACACTCCTAATGATCAGGTAAGTGTAACATCGCATCGCCAGTGTTTGAAATGTGAAACACATATAGAATGATCTTGGCCCCTACTCTTCCTGTGAATGACTCTTTTCACTGCAATGAACTGGCATTGCAGTGAAGATTAATGATGGAAGAAGGCACCTAAGACATGACTGTCAGCCATTTTCAATTTCAAATAGTTCCATATTTCAAACAGATGTACATGGCAATCATATTAATTAATTAATTCTTATAGTACAGATTCTTTTTGCAAAAACAAAAAAGGTAACATACAGTAAGTCATGCCCTAATGCTTTGGTCAACCGAAAGCATTACCATTAATATCTCAGGATTGTCTCTTGATGCATGCTCAATGATCCAGGTAAAAGAATCCCAAAAAGTTGAATCTGTTCATCTGGACGTAGCGTTTTTTAGTGGTAACTGATCTCTGACGTAGCAATTTTAGTCTCCCACTAAAAAACGCTATGTCCAGATGAACAGATTCAGCTTTTTAGGATCTCAGGATTGTGTTGCATTGTGATTTGCACAGTGTTAATAACTTTATGGAATAATTTATTTAGTACTCTAAATATTAAAACAATATTTGGAGGTTTTTATTTTAATGATATACATTTTTTTTTTTTAATTACCATTTTAATATAAAATGACAGCCAATTAGATGCAACTGAGCTGGGATCTACATGTGATGTGTTTTCTCCACAAATCTCATTAATTACCCTTTGAGTGCTACTGAAGCACTGAAGCTTTGTTAAAGCTCCCATTGCAAGTCATCAATTAATATCACACACACACATATGCATGCACACATATCAGAGCAGCCATACATATACACACTTGAATACACTTGAGTGAATCCCTACCAAGATATCAATTAGTAACAAAACCTTCACTGCACTGTATGCAGTTTGCCAATTATCACCTAACACACTTCAGTGAGCCTCCACATGGAGACACTGATTAACCTTAAACACATTGTGGTTATGACTGTCAATGATAGTTAGTGAAAAGGTGATCTGAAATGCATATGACGAGTCCAGAGATAAGTTACTTTAGTCTACTAAGGTGGGCCTTTTCTTCAGAAATAAAAGCACCCCAGGTACAATAATATACCCTTGCTTTTATTATCAGCTGAAGCCAGGATTGATTATACCTGAATGCTATATAGTGAATCAATAAATATTATTTAAATATTTATTATTATGAAGTTAAAACTGATGTTTATAAAAATGCTGACTGCACTCTTCGGATGCCCGCTTTATATTGTAAGGTAAAGACCCTACAATAATACAGAAAAACCCCAACAATCAGACGATCCCCTGTGAGCAAGCACTTGGCGACAGTGGGAAGGAAAAACTCCCTTTTAATAGGAAGAAACCTTCAGCAGAACCAGGCTCAGGGAGGGGCAGCCATCTGCTGTGACCGATTGGGGGTGAGGGGAGGAAGACAGGACAAAAGACACACTGTGGAGGAGAGCCAGAGATTAAGAGAGAGAGAGAGAAGCCCCCAGCAGCCTAGGCCTATTGCAGCGTAACTAAGGGTGGTTCAGGGTCACCTGATCCAGCCCTAACTATAAGCTTTATCAAAAAGGAAGGTTTTAAGCCTAATCTTAAAAGTAGAGAGGGTGTCTGTCTCTCAAATCCAAACTGGGAGCTGGTTCCACAGAAGAGGGGCCTGAAAGCTGAAGGTTCTGCCTCCCATTCTACAGGGTGGGCCATTTATATGGATACACCGTAATAACATGGGAATGGT
>VUQS01021055.1:3307-16333 GCA_015108495.1 Heterochromis multidens
CACCAAGGCTTTGGAACAGTCTCCCACTACAATTACGTTTAGCTGACTCTGTGGACTCTTTCAAAAACCAGATTGATACTTTTACTGGTTTTAATTTATTCTGTATCTTAACTTGTTTTTGTATTGTTTTTTATGGTATTTAATTTTCTTAAGTATTTTACTCTAATTTGTGTACAGCGCTTTGTGACCACTTGCCTGTGAAAGGCTCTTTATTAATAAGCATTACTTACTTACTTTTGGATACTGACCAGCACTATTAAAGTAATCATCCAAACTGAAAGCATTTCTTTTACTCAAGTGAATCTCATCAACAGCTGAATTTCTGCCTGGATTTTACCTCCCTGCTTCAAAATTAAAGCTGCCACGAGCCTCCAACCTTCAGCCTACAAGAGTGTTTGCTTAATACACAACAAAAGTGAACTTTGTACTTCAGCATTAAGGAGGGAGGCCTGGCTGCGGTTCCTATTTACAAAGAACTATGAGGAAGTGCCACTGAAGACTTAACCTTTGATGTTTAGGGCATGATGAACAGGATAGTGTGTTAAGCTGTTGGTCAGTGAGCCTGAAAGTGGCTGACTTTAGGAGTTTGCTTGTCAATAAGTTATCGACTAATCACCATCCAATCAGTAAAATGAGATGTCCTAAAAAAAATTGTATCATTGCCAACATTAGACTTCCATTTGCTGACATTTATTTACTCTCTGCTTTAAACAACCAGGATTTCTGCTATAGTTGCTCATAAAATGATTTTATTTACAGGCATGTAATGCCACTAAGTGACACATGTAGGAACCCTCACCTGCACAGTTGCTGAGTGCGAAGCCCAGTCTCCGCTGAGCACGGTCAAAGACTACATAGAAGCCTTCCATAATGGTAGCGCCGATCACCAGGCCATTTGTTGATGATGACACTCCGAAACGGAAGCAGTCCAGCGTGCCGTCCACGTCCATGATTGGCTGGATGTAAAGCTGCGAGAAGACAAGAAACGAGGACAGATGAGTTTGCCTTTGTTTGATGGGAGCTCTGGAGAAGGGATGACTATTTTTTATTTATTTTTTTAAAATTTATGTCTGTGGCACCTGAGGCAGAATGGTGACACGGAAAGACTGGCTAGTGTTCGTGGCCCTTAGGTAGATGGACAGCTTAGGGAAAAACCTCCAGGGGTTCTCTCCCTTCATCCAGCATGCTAGCTTGGTGCCATCCCAGAACCCTGAAGAAAACTCCTGGATCTGAATCAAAAACAAAGAGGAAAAAGGAAAAGAAAATAAGACAGAAACAGTAAAAATTGACACAGACAGCAGAAAAGAGACAGTGCAAAGGATAAAAAGAATAAAGACAAAAAAAGAAGGTCAACATAGCACCAAAACAAGTTTTGATGTTCTTCTTTCATTTTCCTACTTTGTATTCATCTACAAGGATGTGGGTGCTTTAATTGAAAATGTTGCCTCCAAGTTCAAATTAACCTTGAGAACTGTTTGTGTGCAGTTCCAAAAAGGTGAGAAATGTGCAAAGCCGAATGGCAAATAAACAAAGGCATGGAGCACACACACACACACACACACACACACACACACACACACATATATTTTTATAGCAGGAAAAAAAAAAAAAACCCGATCCCTCCACTTAAAGCTACTACGTCCTTGAACAGTGAGTGTGTGCTATTCTCCCCTGCATATCTTTTCTCTGACAACATGTTTCATCATTGTCTGTGGAGCGGAGGCAGCATACCAGAGAGCTGTGTGTGATGGCTTCTACCAGTGCATTGAAGACGTTGACAGGAAGTCGCAGTAGTGTCGTCCCACTGTCAACTATAGCTTTATCCATGTTATACTGAAAGAAAAAGAGAGAGTGATGTGCGGTAGGGTTTGTTCTCAGTGCAACGGGCTCCTATGGAGGACCTTGAGCAAACAAAAGAATATAAAATGAGGAAGTTCTTTCACAAACAGACAAACCGGATTACACTGCTCTGCAGCACTCCTACTCAGCTTCTCTTACATTTCAGTGTTTTAACCTTGACACAGCCACTTAATCAAGTACTGTGAGTCGACTTCCAAGTAAAAGCTACAGTTTACTGGCTTAGTCTTTGCATAGTTTAGTGTGGAGTTAGGTTCAGATGATGAGAGAAGCAGTATTGACTGTGAAGTTTTACCTCTCTGCAGTCCAGATTCAGATTCTGGTCTCCCACCTCCAGCTTCAAAACTTCCACTTGGTAGTACCACTCTTCTATTATAGGGGTGTACCACACTGAGCCTCGATACAGAGTTGGTTCAGCCCCACCCATTATCTAAGAAAAGAACAAAAACAGAATTATTACCTTGCATTTGTATGCCTCCATGAATCAGCAAAGTTGCAATTTACATCTGTATCTGTTTAGCCTCATCACTTCGGTATCTAACCAAACTTAAATATAGAGCATGGTTGAAGGGTGCTTCTCTTGTCTCTTCTTAATTATTTAATTATACTTATTAAATTGTCGTTTATTGGCTGTTATAAATGCCGATACTGATAAATTGACAAATCGCTAATATTGGCTGATAATATCGGCTTGCTGATAAATTGGTCAGGTTCTACTTAAAATATGGTCACAATATCCCCTTCTCTTCCGATGTATGCTGATCAATAAAGTATTTGCAGAATGTTTTGTTGCAGAATAACCTTTGACCTCTTTGATATATAATGTCATCATTATATCCCACTTCTGTGAAAATCTCTCATTATTAGCATATGAATTCTTGCCTTATGTCCTAAAATATGTTTAGTGGACATTTGGGCAGTAACTTTCACCAATGCGGAATAAAAATACACAATCATCACCAGGTCAAGCGTGCCACATAGAATATCCAACAAGAATACACTCTAGCAAATGTTTATCCCTGTGCCCACACTCTGACAGACCACAGTCAATAAACACACATACACACACAAGCACCCTGCCATCTTATCCATCTGTCTGCATCAGTGGGTCACATGATGGAGATGCAGTGAGCGAGGCAGCAAGGTCGTAAGTATTACAGTGACAGACTTGCTCTCAGCAGGATGCTATCTTAGCTTAATTAGCTCCAGTCAAACTAGAAAGGCTTTCCAATGTGGAAACACACTGACACGAAGGACATCAGCTATTATATTTATAAAAAAGTGCTGGTCTACTCTGTCTGATCCACCAGTGAAAGATTTTTAGTCTGAGCTACAACAAATCTAGAAACACAAACTATCAAAATCAGAGACAGAGATCATCCAAAATATGAAGATTGTTTAGGGAATGCTTAAAACCAATGTTTTCATTTAATCAAACTCCTCCCAGGGCTTTTCCTTCTGACTACTCACAAGACTACCACCCGCAGGGTCTGCTGCGCTGCTTGCCGACAGTCCAGCACCACACATCTGGAGGGAAAAGATGTCAGGAATTCCCAGCTGTTGCACCACAGAGTTAAAGAAGGGCTCCACAGACGAGTCAGGCTGGTGGAGAGACATGAGACGCTGTTAACTCATGTTGATCGATTTAAACTTTTACATTTGTGCTTTTACATTTGCATTTTATACTTTTGATTTGTGTAAGTACCCAGAATGTGTAGATTTTTTACTTTATTTCCTCTTCAACACAATATAGAAAACCAATCACATCAAGCATAAGATCTATGGAATGAAAATGCTAAAGCACTACATCATCAGTTTGGACTGTGAGCACAGGTATGAGCAAGTGGTCTGCTCCTTGACAAAATTATGTTCCCTCCTGTTTTCCTCAACAGTGTCACCATGTCATGCATGACAAACAGCCTGCAGGAAAGTTCAACCTCAACACTCAAGAGACACCAACAACACAAAGTGGTCAGTGTAAGCGTATCAGCTCCTCAATCACTGACATTTGATGCCAAAGGTTGCTGCAGTCAGCGCAGAATGAAGGGACATATTGTGCTGTTTGTGCTGACGTCATTCATGTCCCATTAACACGAGATTAACACATTAAAAAAAAAGCTGACACTGGGTAAAGCATCTTGATTTAGTTCTTCTGTCACACTTGACACATACTGTACACAATATGGTCTTCTGAAAAAAGAAAACTGATTAACTCATATCTCTGGTGTAAGGGAAGAGGGAAGTAAGGATAAAAACTAAGGCATGACAAAATACAGCAACAATAATAGGAAACATTAAAAAAAAAAAAACAATCATTTTATAAAAACAATACACCCTGCTGAACTTAAATCATGAACAAGCTTTCTTTTGTCATGCGAAATGTCTATAATGACATTCAGATAAGATTAGACTGCAAAGTTATTCAGTGCTGTAACAGAAATGCAGGCAAGCAGGGAGCCACGCACTGCTGCTATTTGATGAAATCTGCACGTTCACATTTTCTCAGATTTTGATACCTTCTTCTGCTCTCATCCTTATATTTGTGTGTAATTCTATATACATGAAAAACAGTACTTTAGTTAGGCAACTCACTTTTGCAATGATTCATTTATTACAGAAGCAGGATACAGTCAGAGTTTGGTGTCTGGGCTCCAAAATCACGACAGTCTGCAAATATGACGCACCTAGAAATTGGGGAGTAAGGAGTAAATATCCCCTGGAGAATACAGGTGGATGCTGGGATGTTGCAGGGGTTAAAACAGCCGTGATGCAGGGCAGCAGGGAGAGGCTTTGCAGCTTAAACAGACTGCTAAATTGGGAGGGTGTTTGGTATATGACGTGAGGAGTGGGAGGCATGTAACTGAGAATGATGTTGGCTGTCTGGACAAGCTTGCAGGATTCACTCAATATAATCAGTTTATTTTATTTTAGCAGTTATTTTAGTGGGCGGCACAGTGATGCTTTGGTTAGCACTGTTGCCTCACAGCAAGAAGCTCCTGGGTTCAAATCCACCGGCCGGTACTCCGGTTTCTTCCCACTGTCCAAAGTTAGACATGTTAGGTTAGTTGGTGATTTTTAAATTGGCTGTAGATGTGAATGTGTCTCTGTGTTAACTCTGCGACAGGCTGGCAACCTGTCCAGGGTGTACCCAGCCTCTCACCCCATGACTGCTGGGATGGGCTTCAGCCCCCCACAACCCTAATCGAACCCTGAAGTGGAAAAAATGGTAGAAGGATGGAAAACAAAATTCAAATAAATAAAAATCTACATGCAGGATAGTACATTTTTCATGATGTACATGTGAGTGTGCAGAAATGTCTGTCCTTTGAGTGTCTTCTTTGTTTTTTGTTTGTTGTTTTAAGAGTGTAAAACTGTTTTTGATATCACAGTGGGTTACTGGCAGGAATCAGTGACTTTGCTTAATAACTTTAAAGTTGTACACGAGTATCTCCCTCACCCGTGCCAGCACAGGATAGGCCAGTCCCAGGATGCCCTGCCAGTTGATCCCAGAGAGAAAGAAGCCATCAGAAGACAGGATGGCAGCAATGCTGATGGTGATGGTCCCGTTTGGGCCTTTGGGAATGGCGACGAGGTCAATTCCTAGCTCACCTTCCCAGTTGCCTTGGGTGTACCTTACAGCAACAGTGCGACTAGTTGAACGGTAGGTACTGGAACTAAATGCAGGAGAAAAATCCAAAACGTGTGAACAGTCACAAAGCTTGTGGTAAATACAAGCAAAATACAAACAAAGATGATGTAACTGTACCATGAGTATTAAACATACTAGGCTAATCCATTATTTACATGAGAAATCTAAATGTAATTATTAAATGATACTATAATTATTACAAAATGCAGGTGAGCAGATAAATTAGAACTAAATTAAAACTCAGTATCTGTTCAAGTTCTTGAGCATTGAATTACACAGTGTTCCAGACACTCACAGTGCAGTGTTGAAGTAGTGAGTAATTAATGGGTGTGGAGCTGCAGCCACGGCAAAGTTACTGCTGCCTGTATCCACCAGGATGTTCAGCTGGAAAACAAAAGGCGTAGTTTGCTTTAACAACCACTCCAGCTATCTGTTACCCACCCTAACTTACATAGCTCCCGAATCACATGGTTAAAAAAAAAAAAAAGAATGACAGCCAAGCACAGAGGGATGCATTCAGAAGACTTTAAGCTTTAAAAAAGACATTAAAGTTTGTTTGCAAATATGATTAGAGGAGCAGAGAGAAAGATAGATGCGAGAAATTTCCTCACAGCATGAAAACACAAAAGGTAAATTACACGAGTTCTCTAGGAAACAGTGAAAGGGAAATGGGCCGTAAAAATAGCCAAACATAAAGAAGATTTGATCTCTTTTAGGGGTATTTTGTGCCCTTCTGAAAGATCCATATTGGACCACAAATGACTTTTCTTTGGAGGAAGAAAACAGTGCTTGGTTGCAGCCAAAATTAATTACACATTTTTAATAACGTCTGTAAACATTATTTTAGCAACAGACACAAGAAGAAATGAAAAACAGAAAGTTGGAGCAGCACTACTTTTGTCAAATTCCAGTGTTGGACAAACTGGTGTGAAGATCTTTGTCATTAACTATGCACCTCTGACATAAGTGTTCCCTTAATGTGTGATCTGCAAGTCAAACATGATAGCCTCAAGCTGCTTACATGACTGTATGACCTAACCAGTCATTTGGTATGTGTCATGTGAACAGTGGGGACGAGTTAACAGCACTTGAGATAATCTTGTCTTCCAGGCATCAAGTCAATGAGCAGGAACTAATTAAACAGCAGACTTCTGTCACCTCCACGTCTGAGCCGTGGCCATATTAACACTCACTGGAAAGCATTCCTCACCATGGCGGGGGTCATAAACCTAATGCCCCAAGACCACTTGATGAATCAGCAACAAAGACTCCTATACAGCAGCTCTTTAATGATGTCACATGGCGATCTATGAAAACCGAGTTGCTCATTAGACATGCTCAAATGTAAATAGCAACTGCAACAATTGATCTATTATTGCTCCTTTGTGGCTGCCTTTACTTTAAGACACACCAGAACAGTGGGAAGTAGTTTCCTTAAAATGTAAAAGCTTTGTTTCTTAAGCCCTTTAGGCCATTACACATAAACACTTGTTGAGCAGTACACTGCACTATTTTTTTATGAGGACAAACTTTCTTAATCATTTCCTTGTAGCCAACGTCCCACTGGCGTGCTCGGGTTCATTTGGTCTTTATGAAAACAGGTCTGTAATTATCAACCACGTGTTATCGACTGGTTCAGTCAGCCATGGGAAACCCCTGTTGAGCCAGGCTTATCGGTTCCTCCTCATTGCGCTGGCTCTTGTCCCACCACTGTCACTGTGCCATCTAAAACCCCTCTGCCACCTTAGCAGATGGCAGCAGGCCACTCACACGAGGCCTGAACCAGTCAAACAGGCCCGACTGTAAAATTCTGGTATCTCGTGGTGAAGAAGAAAAGCGAGAAGGGAAAGCGAGGGCACTTCCTTATCCCCACACCACCTATCTTTTACTAGTCACACTATCCTCCCTTAGCTGAGCTTCTGAGCCTCAGGCAGATCTCTTCCCCTGCTGCGGCAGTCTGCAGTTGAGCGTTCACTGTCTAATTGGCGGTGGCTCCATGGTGGCAACGTGCATCTGCTACCTGTTTGTACCAATTAGCAGATGTGAGGCTCTCCAGCCAACACTCAGCCTGTGTGTGCCACATGCTAACAGATGCTGCAATTAGTGGCTGATTTGAATAGTGCCTCATTGAACACCGTGGCCCTGTAATCACATCATCATTTAGTTAGAATAATACTGAGAGTGTAACTCAATAGTATTGAGTTACAGGACATTTTGCCACCGCATAAACAATCTGAACCAAAGCAGATGGCTCTCTGCTGGCATCGACAACTGATGTTAAGGTTTCAGGTAATTGCAGACAGAGGACAGGAACATAAAAGGCCAGAAGATCAAGAGGTGGTGTTTCCTCTATCTAGACTGTACATCATAAACCACACATTACCAAGCAATTAAAGAAGTCTGAGCATACAATTCTGTTCACACACCCATAGTATTACCGTCCAGGAAATTCTGTAAGAATGACTTTAAACACGCACAAATAATAATTGTATAATAATTGTTCCACAACAGGCCGCTTGAGGCTCGCTCCAATGTTTCAGTGAGTTAAATTCTAGTATTATTTTTTCTAGAAGTTGGCAAAAATGAGCAGGTATCTGTATTAAGTTCAGCCCACAAACAGTATAAAACGTGGACGTAGCCACCATGAAGACATCCATTGGTTTTCGGCTTCACATTGTGGAGCTTCCACGTTAGCGTGCTGGCCGCTGCCACGTTGGCTCTTTGGAGCCAGAGTTGAACATTTTAGCATGGAAGTCTATGGGGATTGAGTCCCCTTTGGAGCCAGTCCCAACTGTATGGAAGCTTGTTTCCACCACTAAAAAAAAAAAAAAAACGCTATCCATAAGTCGAAATTTCGAGTTAATAAGTCGAAATTTTGAGAAACCTAACGCGAAATTTCAAGAAACTTAATGCGAAATTTCGAGTTAGCTCTGCCAATCAGGAACCTACATGAATGACGTAATTTCCTTGTTACCTGGAAAGAGATGGCACAGACGCATGCGCACTCAAAATCAGGTCGTGAGCTACCAATGTATAGCAAACGTGAACAAACTGGCGCCAGGTTCTTGATAGTAACGCCATGTGATTCAGCTAGAAATGCAAGCATTTCATCATTTGTAAAACCGCGCTGAAAGTACTCAGCAATTTGCGCATTCATGACCGGTATCTGTAGTACTGGTAGCTTAGCTGTAGCATAGGTAGCTGAGGCCTTCTGCCTTCAGCTTCCTGGTAACAAGGAAATTACGTCATTCACGTAGGTTCATGATTGGCAGAGCTAACTCGAAATTTCACGTTAAGTTTCTCGAAATTTCGAGTTATGGATAGCGTTTTTTTTTTTTTTTTTTAAGTGGCGGAAACAAGCTTACATACAACTGCCACCTAGAGGAACTGCAGTTTTTGACCCTTCCGTGTTGCCTTCATTTTTCAGCTTTCAAGAGGTTTTACTCCTTGATGCAGCCATATGGACCCACCCTGCTAAACAAGCGAGCTAGCCTTAACTAAAAAAAATGAACACTCCATAATCTCACCCAAATATGGACACTTCTGTCTCTAAAAGAAACTAAACAGCAACAGCCAAACTGCTAAACTCGAGGCTTCAAAATAGTAGCCCATAAACTAATGGTTGATGTCACATGTACATCTTTTGTATACAGTCTATGATACAAACATACACTGCAACATATTTTCCTCAAAAGAAACATCCATGGGTTTTACATAAATAATCTGTTCACAAAATAAGTTATTTATGTCAGTATTTACTTCCTCCTGAGTTTTCTCCGGCTGTTCAGAGAGCAAGTTATTTTGACAAAGTAGGAGAACCAAAGATTTAACTAAAAACATCATAATGACTGCTGTCCGTCCATATAAGTGCCCTGGTTTTGTGCATTCTGGCTGACTATAATTTTATACTGCAAGTCATTTTCTGCTGTAAAACTGAGGCAGCACATACAAAATACTAATATACTGTACATAAATGATTATAAATATTAGTTCCATTTGGGATGTATAAAGGATATTTGCTTAACCGACTCAAAACAATATCTTAACAGTAGAAAATCTTAATTAATCAGGAGGAGCACCTTATTGTTTTTAACCAGGAAACTGAACCCTTCTGGATTATATAATGATTGTATTGTGTTTCTTTTTGTAGATAATCTACTAATGCTATCTCACAGGGATTAATCATGAAAAAGAGTTATATTATGACTGATAATGTGTTGTTATGCATTTAACTGCTGAATAACGATAACTAATTAGGGATTAGCAGGAATTTTCTCCTTTGAGGAATACCTTAAAGTGTGCTTTTCCATTAGGACAGGAGACGTTACACAGCAATTTTGTGTACTGGTTAAAAGGAAGTGTGGGAAGTGTACTCTGGCAAGTGCTGCAATGTTATCCTCAGCGACATGGCAGGTAGCGCAGATAAGCCTCTGTGAGCCTGAGAAACTGAGATGTGCCGCCCAGGAGTCTTAAAAGCTCTGATCTGTTTAACTTGAGAGGCCCCGGGGCAACAGGTCAACTTACTAATGAGATAATTCACCTTTGCTTTAAGCTCCAATTCAAAGACGACTACTTTACAACACAAAGGCAAATTGCTGCCACCCTTACAGCCTCATGTATTTTTAATAGTGACGGGAGAAGCCCTCTTCCAGCTCACCCAGATTTAGTCCTCCTCAATTATTAATATGATCTTGTTAGGCGCTTTACATAACAAGCAGTATAAAAATGACGTTCTAATAAATTACACACGCGCATTTCCAACTTTTGCAACCAAAAGAATAACAGCAACGAATATGCCTGATATAGAGCAAGTGCTATTTTGTACAACTCTCGGGGTGCTCTTTGCTGCCTGGGAGCCTGGTAATCCCTGTCAGCTGCCTGCTAAGAAACACTGGTCCACACAGGCAGCATCATGTGAGTGCATGTGAGCTAGAGAAAGAGTGGTGGTGGTGGTGGTGGGGATTTAGTCTAAAGACCCCTAGGCTGTAATGAGGCTGCAGCACCCCCACAGCTATACTATCCTTCCTTCATTATCCTAGGCAGGCCAAAAAGTAATAAGAGTCATATTAAAATGTACTAGCCATACTTATCTTCCCATGACCTTCCTCACTTTTTTCTGCTGTAGGGGTAAATTCAAACCTTATATTTTGAAGTACGACTGAACAGAGGTGGTGGCTTACAACACCAGCTGTCGGCCACCTACAAGGCAGTCTTGAGTTCCTATCCCAGGCGCTTCAACCCCGACTCACACCTTGCCTTAGGTCAATAGGTCACATGATGGGGTGGGGCAAGGTCTCACAGCGGTTTCACCCTTAACCCCTGGTGATGGTAATGACCCACACCTTTTTTCACACCTTGGCTCATGTGACAACTCACATGGTCAATAGTGGGTCAGTGACCCTCAGGACCACCTCCAAAGGGGACCATCCCACTAGGGGTTAAATATCTGGGACTCTCCATCATTTGTTTTTAAAGCTGAAGAAGCCTCTTGGATGAGAGGTGAAACGTCTTCAAATACCTTAAAGAAGTCCAGTCAGTTGTCTTCTTTTTTTCAAGCTCTCAAGACTACCGTGACCAGCATTTTGCAGTATATTTAAATACACAGTGTTGTATAGATGGGTAACCATGGCCCTGGGGTGAATAAAAACAAAGGCACCCAGCCCACCTTCTGACCACTGGATCACATAGTGGATGGACCAGCCCCTATTCACACATAAACAGCAAACACACCACATCCAGGACAAAAAAATATATATATATACTGTGTAAATACATTGATTATAGTGGAAAGCTGACAAAAAAAAAGAAAGAAATTAGGGAAAGTGGTACATTTAAGTCCAAATAAAAACCGTAACACATCATTTAGAGAGTTAATAAAGACAGCAGCTCACACAGTACCTTTTGACCAGGGGTACCAATTGACATTTCTATGTAGTAGCCTCTCCCAGAGTCTCCTTGCAAATTATTCACCATGTCCAGAAAATTCACCGTACCGGTGGGATCAGAGGCCAGAGAGAGGCCGTTTCCATCAGACTTTAACGGTACTCGCTGAAGAGACGTCAAATTCACAGCCGAGGAGACGTTGTACTTCCCTGGGTATATTTTCAGCGGTATGGAAAAGTAACACTTGGACACGCCGAAGTACAGACTAAAAGCAAATGCCCAAAACAAAACGAAAGTTGAGTATGCCATGTTAGTTTTGTTTTTATAACGCGAGTGACAACAGGGAAAGTCTCGGAAAAAGACTCCTGCTCCTTGCTCAAACTTTTCTCCTCAAGTTTTCAGGCTGGCCCGTACTGCGGCGGTCGCCATCGTCTTCACCGTCAAAAAGACACCGTACATGCTGACATGTTAACACGGTGTGACTGACACCCTGAACTGTCCGCTGTCGACGTATTTCCAGCGAGATATTTCACCTCCATACACTCTTACAACGGAGTCAAGCTAGTCCAAACACAAGACCCGACTTCCGGCACTTACTTTCAAATTAAAGCACACGTTATGGTTTGATACATTCCCACATAACAATGATAAATCCACAGAATGCAGCCACATAAAACAGGTGTTTAACATGGCTAGGTAAATGTGAGATAAATTATGAATGGGAATATTACAATTTTAGTTTGTTTCAAGTCACTCACCTTCAATTTTATACAATTTTTTGCATTTCTAAAAGCTACTTTCAGCTGCTCCCTTATTCACAGTGTTTGATTTGGCCTATTTTGTTACACCGCATAACGCAACCTCAAAGGGATTTGTGTCTCTTGTAACTGTCAGCGAATCTAATAGTGGTTTATTATTATTATTTGTTACTCTAATTCAAAGCGAATCTAATAGTGGTTTATTTTGAAGGCGAAGTACCCGAACGGTTGGGGTCGCTGGTTTCCACCACTTCCTGTACCCCCGGTAACAGATTCCAGCCAACGATGCATGACTTCCTTCCACAACTTGGATAGATGTAAACCGCCGGGCTGATATCGCTTGGGGGCGTGTGTCCATTTTTAAAAGAGTGTAATTAAATTTCCCCACACTGCTCCACAGAATTTGCTTCACTTATATGAACAGTGAAAATCCAGTTTTTTTTCTGTCCTTTGCCTGGAGTCTTTAGTTGTCTTTTTGTGGTAGTCTAATATTTATTTATTTCACTCAAAGGAAATCCCCCTGTTCTTACACCAGACAGTGTAACTGCAGAAGCCATAGAGTCTGAAGGCTATTGGTCACTTAGGCGAGGTTAAGTTGCAAATTGTGAATATTTTAAAGCAGTCTCGCATGATTTCTCTTTATCTTTTATCTGCATTGTACAAACCACTTCTAAAATATTCTTGTGGTGGGTTTTTTCCCATTTTATGGACACCCTTAAATTCTGTTATTGGGATTGCTGTGCAGCTGCACATTTGTGTAGTGAAATAAGATAAGATAAGATAAGATAAGATAAGATAAACCTTTATTAGTCCCACAAGTGGGAAATTTGCATTGTCACGGCAGAAAGTGGACAGAAACAAAAAGCAGCAAAAATGAAA
>VUQS01021063.1:2072-25024 GCA_015108495.1 Heterochromis multidens
TATACCTGAGTTATACCTGAGGATAAGACAAATATATTAGTCTATACAGCGATCTGACAGTAATGTTCTGATTATGCCACAAAACAGCCTGACCATGGCCATGGTTGAGGGGTGGGTAAGGCTTTTCCCAGCCAAATACTGCTCGATTATATTTCCATATAGGGAATTTAGAGGTTCTGTTCAAATCCTGGAGTCTTCGCCTTATTCCCTAAGCTGTTCCTGAGCTGCTTTTTGTGTCATGGCAGTTCTGCTAGCAGATGCCTCTGCCATAGGGGGTGTGCTTAGTTGGTAACAATGTTTAGATGGTACAAATAAAAGCCACATGAATGCCAACACCCAAGGTTTCCCAGCAAAAAATTTCACTGCAACAGAACGACCAATGTTATACACTTTTCTGTCACCGTGGCTGATTAGTGTATGCATATATATATACCTATACTCTATGGTTGGTATGATTAGAATAGGTCCAAGTTCCACTGAGTCTAATGCCACCCTATGTCTGTACTCCACATTGCAGTTTTGTTGCATTTGTGTTGCACCTCGTCTGTGTTGCATTTCGTTCTCATTGTGTTGCATCAGATGGAAGTGCCAAACTTCAAAGATAATCTGCCGCAAGTTTTTTTTTTTTTTTTTGCCATACACCACATTGAAATAATGAGCAGCAAAGTTCATAATGGTTGTTCTCTGGAGCAATGACGCATACAAAAATTATTAAATGATTGGCGGTTTTAAAAGCTATTATGCTTCAGTTCCAAAAACAAATCTTCATGTGATATATGTTATCTTTCATTGGGACAAATTGGAGGAGTGTTGGTGAGTACATGCAGGTATATCCACCTCTGGGAAGAGGGATGTGTACCCTGCAGAATGTATATCTTGAAGAATAAGCCTGCCTTCAACATTATATTTATATTATGTTATATATTGTATTACTTTCAAGTCAAACACAAATCCCACGTAGCTAGCTTAAAGCCACAGTTTACTCACTTATCAAGACCCCACTACACTGTGGGACATGCAGAATTTCAACTATAATCTTCTATACTTGTATCTGACTAGCGCCTGTGGGTGTAATGTAGGTTGTCTCAGAGCAGGTTTTGTTTACAAGTGGCACAAATACCTAACCTTTATGCATACTGATGAAGCAGGAACAGATGCTTCTCCCCTCTGCTCCACTTCCACAAAAAGCAGCATTCAGTGGAGAAGACAAAAGAAGAGAAAAAACACTGAAGCAACACTTTAATAAAAGTATCTTCTTTCCAAGCAGGCTGTCAAAATGGGAGATGGTAAAATGTATAATGTAAGAGAAGGAAAAGGTAGATGTGACGTGGAAAACATGGATGTAGAAAATCAATAGAAAATTACTCACGCATTCTATAACTTCTGGTAGTGAGAAGTTAGACTACAGAAACCCTTATGAGGCACACACAGACACATACTTCTATTGAATTCGGTTGATTAAGGTGCAGGTCAGATAACTAGTCAATTCTGTGTGCGTGTCTGTGCGTAATTACTACTTTGCCGTGGCACCATAAATGTTGGACTCCTTCTTTCTTTAATCACATTTGCATCAGTCTTCTTTTCTCTTTCCTCCCACAAAATATAGTATAAATAAGCACAGACATACACACACCACACACATTCACGCACAGCTGCATATCAGTCTGTGTCCATGTGAGATCCAACCTACAGAGGGACTCAGTTCCTGCTGTATTACCATCAAAAGTCCCAATTACCAACTCGCAAGTTGTCCTTTGACTCAGACCTCAAAGAACATTTAAAAATGGACAAATCACATTTTTTCTATGGTTTAGTCAGTGGAATTGGCTACAAAAGAAACTTCACTCCCACATTAAGTTAAAAAGAAGAAAGAAATCATGATACAGACAGGCAGATGCAGGCTTCATAATGTTACTTTAGAGCTACTGACAGTGTTTTCTCAACGTTGATCCATCTACCATGTTCAGAATTCCTGCCTTTAGTCCTCAACAGCACCTTCACACAGATGTCTGGTGTGACTACAAAAAGCATGACGTGACCCATGCATCAAAATCTGCTCAGTCCACGCTGACTCAAACCTCAGTTTCTTCATCTCCGTCATCTAAACCAGCTGCTTGCCTGTCAGCACAGGGGAGTGGGGAGTACATTTTTACTGCCATTCAGCCTGGTGACTGACAGCAGAAAATTTCCATGAAGAAATCTTTACTGTTATGTGTATTCAATGATTTTATTGATCCCCCTTGTTCATTACAGCAGAGATGGAAAGTGAAGCAAAAAAAACAAACAAGCAGTCATTACAGATACCATTAACAAATTAACCACATAAAAAAACCTCCTGATTTATGTGATTTGTGAAGATTTCCCTTTAGAAAGTTCACCAGAGGAGAGATAAAAGGAAGAAAAAGAATGCTAAAACACTTCTAAAAACACTTACTGGCATTACATTAGAGGCATTGCAGAGTAACACGACAATAACACAAATAAAAACCTAACCCTATAAGTTATTACCTAAACCCTGTATGTTTTTAAGAGAAAAATCACTTCAACAAAAAATTAATGCCCCAGCATATCCAAAAATAATGTTTCTTGCTCGCTTTTTCTTCTTCTTTCTGCTGGTCCCTTTAGAGGTTGCCACAGCGGAGCATCTGCCTCCATCTCACCCTATCCCTTGCATCATCCTCTGCCCTCTCTCACTACATCCCTGAACCTCGTCTTTGGTCTTTTTTTCTTCCTCTTGCCTAGCAGCCCAATCGTCAACATCTTTTTGTCAGTATATCCAGTATCTGCACATGTCCAAACTGTGTCAAACTTGCCTCTAACTTTGCCTCCAAATGGCTCAACCTGAGCTGTCCCTCTGATATCACTCTGATGGTCACTCCCAATGAAAATAACCGTATAGCCAAAAGCCATAAAACAGACATTGTCTCACTACCATTTTGTAAACTACCATCTTCTTGCTTGCTTTAATCTTTCTTCTTGACCAGAGTCCTGTGTGTTTTAAATTATAAATTCTACTAACTTTTTTCTCTAATGCGTGGAGTCCCATAATTGTAATTGAATGAACTCCATAGTAGCTATGTATATAGATACAATAAGCAAATAAACTAGAGTTTAATGACACATCTTTGTGGTTGTGAATGCTGAGCCTGGAGTTGATGATCAATAGGACTTACAACAGACATATTTTAAACTTTTTGTTCTTAATCTTTTATCATTTTGATAGAAGAAAATTCTACAAATAAATTCATAGAGGAACAGAGGCAGAATAAATAAAGAGTAACGAAGCAGGCATAGCAGCTCTCTGATATTTAGATTAGAATATTTTTACCTTACTTACATCCTTAAGTTCACTGCAATATATCTACAATATTTGTGTCTGTATAACAACACACAGAAAACACACAGCCAAATCAAACACAAGTTATGTATGCCATCTTATTTTGCCCTCTAATTTTATCCACCTCACAGAGCCAATTAACGCACAAGTACAATTGTAATGTTTGGTGAGATTTATCATTGAGGAAGTATGGAATGCTGGCTCAGCTGTTGACTGAGGAAAGAAAAGAGGCTTTGAAATTCAAAGACCAGAGTGGGTAATTTACATAAAATGCCAAAAAAGACATTTATTATAATAAATACAAGAGGATCAGCACAGAAAACAAACACACACACAAACACACACACATAGAGTCTTAAAAACCTTTTTCTAACCTTTCTTTCCAAGGTGATTAAAACACTAAGTGCTACTATGAAACTGGTGAGGAAAGAATGTTGAGGGGGCCTACCTAATAATCCCCCTGCTTTGTTTGCTTTGTATTTTGACTGTAAATGACCAGTCACCTCCTGAGCAGTCTGGCAATCAAAGGAATGCTCTTTTGGTGTCAGCTCTTCATAGCAATTTGTGTCTACTAGGAGCACGGCCTCAATAAATGAGGGAGATAGAAGCCTAAATATAGATATTATGGAGGGGGAAGCACAAACACTTCATGACAAACACTATTAAGGCTTGATTAGAGATAGAACAGGAATAGCACTTCATGAACAATAACAAGAACACGCACACACACACACACACACACACACACACACACAGAAACTCACACACATATCTACACACTTACTCAAACTGAAACAGTGTGAATTAATGTACAACAGAACTGGACCTGATGTAAAGAAAGCTGATCTTTTAATCATGCCTTTTAGATTTATAACAACTGCTGAAATCATTAGCTGCTCCAAATATCCAAATCACTTAGTAAATTGACAGAACATTAAAATATAATTTTTAACCACATGTTCTCTGAAAAATCCTCAGGGTGATTTATGAACAATTTTATTTACAGAACAGTCAAGTAACTGAGTGAGTTGGAAATCATCACTAGCTGCAGCCACAGTTTCCAGTCTTTAAGACTTGACTTATGTACCAGGACTGGCCGATTAATACTTTACTCATCATATGGTCCATAATGGTGATGAATAACAAGAAAATAGAGTATACTAGGAAACAATATTAACAATAAGAAAGTCCCCTGTCTGCTTGTCATTTGCTCGGTTCATCAGCTGTATTCCCTGAGTGCATCTCCTCCAGTTGTCAGCCCCCCGGCACTCAGTTCTCCCTGCACCACTGGGCTGCAGCCTGTGGATGTGTGCATGGGTATGCAGGTGGCCCCAACCTTCCATGTAAGGATATTTAAAGCCTTTTGGGATGGTTGGCTAGGTAGCAGAGACAACACCTGTGCATGAGTGAGAGTGTATCATTGTACGAGAATCCGTGTGTGTGTGTGTGTCAGCCTCATCTCCAGAGGGCAATAATGAGCTGCAGTCAGGGTCAGGGGCTCTGACTTATGAGAACGTATTGATCCAGCAAGCCTTGCAGTGATTGAGGGTTGTTTGTGTGGACAGTAGCTTCCCATCACTGAGCTCAGAGTGCTGCATGGTGGACAAGAGGAAAAGCCTCACAATCTGTCTTCCAAACATGATGTTGGAACACACTACCCTCCTTAACTGCATCCACTGTAGTAGTGAAGAACCTGGCTGATTCGTAAGGCTAGCACAGCACTTAATTAGTAGCTTACATTGTGTGTTTCATCAAAGTAACCCTAACCCCATATAAGTAGTTAGGAAATGTTGTTTTGCTAACTACTCCTACTACTAACACTCTCTTTCACAGCGTGTCTTTTGTCCTATCTCCCTCCCCTCGCCCCCAATAGGGCAGATGTTTCTTCCTGTTAAAAGGGAGTTTTTCCTTTCCAATGTCACCAAGTGCTTGCTCAGAGGGGGTCGTCTGATTGTTGGGGTCTTCTCTTTATTATTGTAGGGTCTTTACCTTAAATTATAAAGCGCCTTGAGGGGACTGTTGTTGTAATTTGGTGCTATATAAATAAAACTGAATTGAACTGAATTGTTGATAACTGCTTAAAAGTGTTATAATATTATCTGAGATGACCCAATTCACTTTTACTCACTTTTAAGTTTCATTGTCATTCATGGTTTGGTTAGGTTTAGGAAATAGAACTATGTAGTGTTAGGTAAAGATCATAGTTTGGATTACAAATTGACATTCTTGCCCATCTAAAGGTACTAACACCACCTCACATTCTCAATGCTCTTTTTCACATGGTCATTAGAAGATGTTTAAAACCTAACTTCTTGTAGTAATAACTAATTCATATGCTTGGTCTGGAATAACTGACAATGCATTTGGATGGTCATTCTCTTCATGCATATTGTTTTGATTCGGTTATATTCATTTTTGTAATTTTATTTTATTGTTGTGTTATAGTAGTAGGCCACACAGTTTTGTTGTCCGCTTTTCATTCTTTGTAATAATGCTTTATTCTTTAGTTAAGTTCAATAACAGATGCACAACTTTAGCATCAAGTAGAACGTGTACAGCTAACATTGTCCTTTAGCTCAAATACTGATGATCCTGAAAGCATTAGCTATGTGCTCAGGTATCAAATGTAATATCAACCCTATTTCTCATATTTAGAAGGTCCCAGCTCCAACTTGAAAAAGATGGTGTTGAATATAAAATGATTCTCTAGGCTTAAATTTGGCTTCAGTGCAAACCTATGGGTGACAGCAATTAATATTTAATTGTATTACTTTAAAATCCAACATATCCTTTCAAGAGATCAAAGGGGTGGCTTCAAAAAGCTTGTTTTGCCTGATCAGTGGTATAAAATCTAAAGGCATTGTGAACAGTGATTAAAACTGCTAAAAAATACTTACAGTTTACAATCTGCATATTCATTTTAGACTTTTTTTTTCAATTAATAACTTTGTAACAACAGTAAAACATCTTACTGGGACCGTATACAGTGACTTGCACACAGTATATCTGTACTGTCCTCATAATTTATTAATACAGATTTATGCAGGTGGAGCTCTTGTCCAAACAGAAGTGTTCTATTACCAGTTTATGACAAGAACATAGGAAGGCTGCAGTAGAGGAAGAAAGCAGTGTGACCACTGTTGAGAGCAAGCTTGCTTGTAATTGCTTATTATTCCGCTGATATTTATAAATACATTTTCTCATTATTTCTGTGTTTTGCAAAAAAATATCACAAATAATAATATGTAATAACAATAGTTAGTATGCCTTAGTCATATATCATGGAAGAGGGTGACTGCTAGAATACGGTCTTAGCAGTATTGATGTACAAGTGGAGGTTATGTAGGGCTTTTTATGTAATAATATTTTGAAATTAATTCTAAAATTTGCTGTAAGTCAAGAAAGCAGAAAAATAAGTGGGTTTGGCTTTCCACAGACCAAAAAATGAATTATCAAAAATAAGTCGTGCACAGTAATTTACGTTTTTTTTGGAGAGATATGAACTAGATGTGTGCTGCAGGCACATTTGTGGAAGATGCCAGGTGTGTTTGCATGTTTCCAGCTCAGGAGCTTGACGGTTAAAGCAACAGGTAGTATGTGGCAGCCTTTAATAAGGTCTGACAATCAGTTTTCAAAACACCTTGAGGCAAACAGGGTCCAAACAAGCCAAACAGTTGGTGCTCAGATTGAAGGTGTGTCTGTCACAAAAACTGCTAAATTATTTAACGCAGCAAAGAAATAAACAGTCTTTGGGGGGGGGTTACAAGTCAAAGCTCGCTGACAAGGAGAGATGGAGGTTTCACAGAAAAGATGTTAAGAGTATAAATTTTCAGGTTTTGGTTCTGAATTGAAGAAGTAAATCAACACCTCTGTGACAGCCTTAACTAAAAGTCTACATCAAGATTCTCAAAGCTCATGTTTATAGCAGGGCTGTTATTAAAACATTCAGGCCAGTTCAAACTGACAGATAACCTGAACGTAAGAGCCATTGGCAGTATAAAGTTGATGTTATTCTTTCATCTCTCCTCTACCTTTAGAAAAAGCCAGAGGGTGTCTTCACCTGAAAGTTAACTGTTACTTTGTATTTTACTACAGTATGTGTTGTATCTTAATGGTGCAACTCCTGGAAGTCTTTAGGTCAGAAGTGTTCTGCAGGTTAATGTATAATTTAAGACACAGAGGGTCAACACTTATACTCTAAGATAATGCCCTGTGCACATTCTGCTACTCAAATTCAAAATAGCTGTTGTGACCACCACAATGAGGGTCAGCACCTTACTTGACCTTCCTAATCACCAGATGTAAACATCATTAAATGGTAATGTAAACTTCTCAAGCCTAGAGAGCCAAGTAGATTTCCATCTCCTTCAATCCCCCACCGTGCTAGAAGCATTCTCCTGTAAAAAAGGAATCTGATGTGTTCTGACACAGTTCAGGAAAGGTATGACAGCCTTTCACAGAGGACTGACAGTGTTATGAAGAGAGGGGCTCTTCTCTCAAGAATTTATTTAATGCATTTCCATCCCATACAGGACAGCAGGATAATGGCATGTTTATCCAATGCAGTGTAGTTCTGTGTCAAGAACAGTTGCTGGACATTATATACTGTGTGTGTGTGTGTGTATATATATATATATATATTTGTTTTTTTTGTCTGTATGTATATATATATAAATATATATATAGCATAAGTGATATAGAAGATAATAGGTTGTGTTGCTTTTTCACTTTCACTGCAACATTTAGTACATGTATGCTAACATTTAAGTTGTCAGCATGATTGATATCTATATATATAGATATTATATCGAATATATCGATAATATCGATATATTCGATATCGATATTTTCTCAGTATTTTAGGTTATTATCTTTGCATTGCCTTTTTAAAAATAGTAGCTATGAGGACAGACAGGTGATATGACAGAGAGATCAGGGGAGTGACATGCAATAAAGTGCTAGCCAGACCAAAATTGAACTGGGGACACTCTTGATGGTATTTGTGCCCTCGTGGTATGTACCCTAACCACTTGGCTATAGTCTCATCCTGAGCATACACATTTGTATTATAAAACATTAATAAAGAGAGTTTTTGCAATATCGTGACGCCTTCTTTTCTTATATTCGTGTTAGCATTGCCCGTGTTCTTCTTTCCTGACTTGTTTCTAATTAATCTCTGGCTCTCTTCCACAGTGTGTCTTTTGTCCTGTCTTCCTCCCCTCACCCTCAATAGGGCAGATGGCTGCCCCTACCTGGTTCTCCCAGAGGTTTCTTCCTGTTAAAAGGGAGTTTTTCCTTCCCACTGTCGCCAAGTGCTTGCTCATGGGGGGGTCGTCTGATTGTTGGGCTTTTCTCTGTATTATTGTAGGGTCTTTACCTTACAAAATAAACGACTTGAGGCGATTGTTGTTGTGATTTTATTGCTATATAAATCAAATTTAATTTAATTTAATTTTAATGCCACATTGTTTTGTGACTGGTGACATCAACTGTAAATCAAAGTGTGAAAGTGAGGAACACCATCCATCCATCCATCCCATTATCAGTTTTATTTGACAGGCCACTAATCTTTGAAGTAATTTTTGTTCTTGTGCTTCTTTTCGCACTACAATCCCATGTGCATTGATAAAAACAAAATAAACCAGCTCAAGAAGACACTGTCCCATGAACACAGTTGTTGCACAAAAAGCCAGAGGCACAAAAAAATGTGAACTGAGACAAAGAACTGACCAGTACTACGACACAGTCTTTCAACACAAGCCCAAGGCAGCCCTGGTCTCCCTTACTCAGAGGCAATATTGAGCTCTCCACCGTGGGTCACATACACACCTAGAGTCACTAACCGTGATTGGCTCATGGTTCCAACCTCCTTTACGCCACCACTTTTGCCAGTGAGAGGATGTGTGACCAAGCTGATTCACTGGATAAGCAGATTATATTGAGTGGAGGTGAACTTGAGAAAATGTTTGTTATGGCCCCCTCTTGTGTGTTCATTCTACATTTATATAGTAACATTACAGCCCACCGGCATTGAATGGGTTGTAACAGCATATGTGAGGTCTTTTTCTTCCCGCTGCAGGCCAGTTGCTGTGTCAAAATGGAAAGCACATTCACAAAAGTGTCTCCAACAATTACATTCATATTTTTTTTTACCCCTCTACAATATTAATGTGTTTCCTTCAAAGCTAAACACTACACAGTGTTTGAAAACAAAAGTAAAGACTTCAATAAAAGCACCTTTTTTTCTTTTCTTTTTTTTTTCTTGGTAATAAGTAGCTAAGCAATAGTTATAACACCAACAATATATGACATCCAGTGACTTCTGTCGTGGCAACAAAAAAGCCATATTTAGTGAGTGGCACAATACTTTGGTAAGTCTTTGGAAATTTTAGTCAGCAGTATTACCAATAAAAAAAAAGATTAAGCTGTGTTGACTGCTTTGTGTATCCCTCAGCAGCCATGCCATTCAGGCAGCTACACTAAAACCCCATAAGTCCCATGTGGAGCAGGTGCAATGAAATGAGTGTTTCTTCATGTCTGTGAGCTAAAAACATTTTATTCTTAAATACAGAAGCTGGTGATTTCCAGAAGATGTATCTGAAATGGTGTGGTAATTCATTTTTATTACACAATATGAAATGCTTGCAAAACAAGCACAGACATGACAGACAAGAGTCATAGGTGTTGAAATTCAGATGTGATCTAGTTTCAATTGTTCACATGTGCAAAAATGGGAAACAAAAGCCTGAAAATTGCAGTTCAATACAAGTGAAATTTAAAATTGGTCCTTTCTAAAAGCAATTTGACAGGTTTACATATACAAACACACACACACACAACAAAAAAAAAGAAAAATTGATCTGGATGTGTCCCCAGTGCAGTATCCTTTAAGGTATTCAACCTTTAAACTGTAGCACAGGTTTGGTTTCAATGTCAACTTTTGGCCTTATTCCATTTCCTCTCCATTACATTTTAACCTCACATTAGAGGGCTGAAACTTCAGTTGCCGTACATTGGCAGTGGTACCTGCTGCTGTTAGTCATCATCCCCTGAGAACAAACACCAAATGTGATTTTAAATTGAGTATAATGTAGCAGCTGAACAATTTCCACAAAAAACATGTAGACACTGATTGGGCCACACGGCTCTCTGCAATCACTGGCCTGGTTTTTCTCATTCACAGAAGCCAGGGGTATATACGATCTGTGTTTTGTTTGAGGTTGAAAACCAACCGCTGCTTTGTGTACTCAAGGATAGGTGAATTATAATGGCAGAGGAGTGAGGGGGCAAACATGGAACAGTACTTGGATAAACTGGTATGTCTAATTATGTTACAAAAGCCAAAGAAATGACACTATTTACTGTGAGGAGGACTTTGCGCCTTTATAATATATGAGGAATGCATGATCTACCTAAATGCAAAACCAGTGTACTAGTAGGATAAATAAGGGTAAGATACTCCTGGTAAAAGTAATTGATCATCAACATACAACAATCTGTCATAACCCTAGATTTGTTCTGCTGAGTTTGAGATTTTCCTTTATTTTTTTAGCCCTTTGCTCCTGTTTTTCTTTTTTTTCTGGTGATATTTAGTTTTTGTTTTCTGTTTTGATTTTAATATTATAACTTCCCCAATGTTTCCCTGCCTGCGTTACCTCTGCCTCATCTATGTGCTTGTACCCTCAAGGTTGCTTGTCTAGTGTCTAGTGTTAGTTGCCATTTTTATTTCATGTTTTACTTTGAAAGGTAGCACCTCACAGGAAGAGGGTTCCTGGTTCGAAACTGTCAGCTGGCTGAAGCTTTTCTGTGTGGCATTTGCATGTTGTCCCTGGTCCTGCATGGGTTCTCTCTGGATACTCCAACTTCCTCCAACAGTCCAAAGACACACATGTTAGGTTAATTGGTGATTTAAATTGGCCATAGGTGTGAATAGTTGTATCTATGTGTTAACCCTGGGGTGTACCCTGCCTATTGTCCTATGGCAGCTGGGATTGGCTCCAGCCCTCCCCTGACCCCGAATTGGACAAGTGGTTAAGAAAATGGATGGATGGATGGATGGATGGACTCTGAAGATTAGATTTCTTTTATGTCTTGCATTAGTTTTATTTCCTCCTTTGCTCTGATTCTCTTGATCACTGTGTAATTTCTGTCTTCCCTTTATCCTTTGTTCCTTCCCTGGCTCCTTGTATTTATTTGTTTATTTCTTGGACTTTTGTGTTACTTCACCATTAGGACGTGATTAATTTTGAGACTTTTGTATCAGCCAAAATAAAGGCTCAGCTTCTGCACTTCTGCCTGTTTCGCTGTAAATGTGACGACACTGGTTTAAATGTGTCCACTAGCCAAGAAGGTCAAGATAAATAAGTAATGCCCATCAAATTGTGACTATCATTTAATTAGAGCTGATGATTGATACATCCCAGCCTCAAAATGCCAGACACCAGATATAGTGAGAAACTCTGTGTGCATGAATAAGTGAAATAACTTTTTACGAGTTATTGTCCAAACAAGTAGGTGTTTTTATCTGCGTCAGTGGTTCTTCAGCTCAAACATTATTCAACATATTCACAGCTGGTCAATACACGGGACAATTCAGTTACTGCTAAGCAGCTCAGCTGAGACAGTTGGGAATCTGAACGCTTTGCTTGGGGGCCAGCACAGAAGTGGTAAGATGAAAGCATTAATGCTGCTCCCACCAGTCACAAATTTCTCTGGGGGTGTGCACTGAAAGCTTTGTGGTTTCAAGCCTAATCCTCTCACTTACAGGCAACAAAACCACACATGTCAACATGAACCAAGATCATGAGTTTAAGCCAAAAAAGATCTTTAAAAAAAAGGGAGCAACTGAAAGGTATATGTCAGGGGTTGACATTGATGTTGCTTCCCCCTCCCCGTCCCTTGGCGTGTCAGTTGCACCCATTTCCCTTCTGCTCATTCTTGGTGATGAGATGAAATACCATCCTCTGGGATTTTAATTCTCACCCTCCTCAAGCATATTTGAATTTTATTTATTTATTTTTTGGAAGGAGGAAAGGAAGGAGTGAAATAAATCTATCTATGATATCATGTCTAACATGCAGCAGTGAACCTCATGTAGTTAAAAAGGCAACAGGACGCTTGAAATCAGTTGAAAGAGTGCCCCCTGTTGCCTGTTTGACAATCCTTCTCCTTAAAAGTCTATTCAGGAAGGGGGATTTGCTTACAAACAACGATGATAGTATTGCACTGATGCAGAGAAATCGCATCAGAATAGTTTCTTTCTTTTAATTTGACTTTCTTTAGACAAGTTCGCATGCTCAAAGAGAGAGAGAGAGAGAGAGAGAGAGAGAGAGAGAGATGCGCCTCCGGACCTGTTGACCTAGAGCCATGTGCAGAAAATAGAAATTCATTATCCACTGCGCGTTTAGACCGACCATTGTCATGCACTAGAGGAGCGCCTTAAATTTATTCCGATAAACGTTCCCTTCTCACCATTACAGTCACATTACATGGACCATATACTTTAAGCATCATGCACACCGAATAATTAATCATCTCAATGAATATTTAATTGATATCACAATGAACGTAACATCTGTGTTGTTTCTGTGTGTTTGGAGCCGTTATTATTTTTCGGTGATTATGTTTTTTTAAAAGTTTTTGTCTCTTTTTTTTTCATTTCTTAAGAGCTGATAGAAACAAATCGGACGTTAAAAATGATACATTGCATGAAATCAAATATAGATGAAGGCATATGTGTAAAGACGTAATTCTTTTGTCTTCACATTGAGCTCAGATTTCCTTATTTGCCACATCTGATCGCATTTCAATCAGTTTTTGTCGTGATAATTCTTGTTCTGACAGCACTGAATAAAAGCAACAGTTAATAAGGAAGCAAAATGTGTCTCTCTCTTACCTTTTCAGACATCAAAGAGCGTGTCTACAGTTGTTCAGGAGAAGAAAAAGCCCAGTAATCCGTAAATCGAAGCTCTACTTTCCAAATTCTTTTTTTCCCTTTGCTCCTTGTAACTCCGAGCGATTGCCCCTCAAACCCAAAGCAAACATCCGTCCAGGAGCATTCCTGTGTTCAAAGCACTCCTGCTGAATGTCTTCTTCTCCAGTTTTTGTTTTCAGGTTGGCACCGAAAAAATCTATACGATAGTTATAGAAATAAAGAGGAGAGGAAATTTACTGATGAAATGGACACCTGCGCGCATCAAAACCGGATTCGACGGTGCGCCTCAGGAGCCCAATTGTCTTTCATCCCTTTCCTCTTTTCCAGTCTTATTTTTCCTACTCCTGTGATCACCGAAACGGAGAGACTAACATTGACGAATGGCCCCCAGATCGTATCCAAGTTGACCAGGAGAGTAGTAATGCTTCCATTAGTGCAGACTGACGCGCTGCGCCCTGAAAACTGGAGAGGTTAAAGGCTCTAGATCGGTGTCGCTGCACCGGAAAATATCCGAAACCGTTAACAGGAGTAAGGGGGATTAGAAGAGATGCCGGAGCGTCTCCTGGCAAGCCCCTGTGTGATCACGACCCCCACAAGCTTCTTCAAAATTATGTCCTCTGATGAATTCCAGGCAAAGCAGCCACCCCCACCGACACTTGGGTTTAAACTGCCGTCTCCTTGCGGGACTCGTCTCTCCAAACTCGGGGAATTCCTCAACTGAGGCACAGATGCGTCTTTATTGGAGCAAAAACTGGGAAGCCAGTTAACCCTGTCGCACAAGAGAGCGCAGCATAGACTAAACCCGCCTGTTGCAATTGTTTGGTGGGTCCCCAGTGCAGATTTTAAAAGCGGTGGGGTTTAACAGTTTGCTCAGCCGGCATCTGAGCCTACGCACACAACAGCGACAGGCTCGTGGCTGAATTTATCTCAAGGAAAAGAAATAAAAGCCCTTCAATGAGACTGACAGCTTCTAATCCAGGAACCGCTCTCCTGTGATTCATGTATGATCGGGGGACACAGAGTTATTTTTTCCCAGATGTTAACATTAGATGTTGTACCCTTAAGTCTCCAGTTATTATAGATGAAGTTTTAATTTAAAAAATAGTTTTAATGTGTTTTTGAATGTATTTGTCTGCTCCAGTGTTTTCACTGAAAGATACAGGTGGGAGGCAAAAAAAAAAAAGGGGGGGCCTTTGAGGTGTCGCAAATGAATGTTTTAAAGGGGGGCGTGTGCGCGCGTGCGTGCCAGAGAAAGCGAGCGAGGGCGAGCGAGAGAGAGAGAGAGAGAGAGCGACAGAGAGAGATGTGGGAATCAAGCTCCGTGTTTGTGCGCGCAAGAGCGTGAAGGCACCGCGCAGAAACACGGATTCTAAGATCAGCACCAAGGACAGCGACAGGTTGAAAAGGCGCTCTGCCTTTACTCATTCACTCCACTTTGATTTACTAAAGTACTATATGTGTAAGACAAACCTAGTCTGTCAAATATTAACCAGTCAATAAGAAGCAATCAAAAGCACTATAAAGGGCTCATTTCTCTGAGGAAATTGTAAACTGGTGGCAAGGGTCACAATTAGGAGCAAAAAGATGAAACCATCCATCACTCTTTGTGTCTTTTCTAATGAGTAGATCGTTTGATTTTTCATGTCAGAGGTGAATTCTTTAGAAATCCCTTCTTTGACCTTGTGGAAATAAATGTCAGCCACTGTTCTGTTACTGCCTGAGTCAGTTAGCCTACTCCACAATATTGATCATCAACAGACAGACAATGGCGATTTAGAATGGAAATCTCTACATGTACAGGAATTACTTTATCAATAGAGGTGCTGCACTGGAAATTGATTTGTGAATTGTGTATGATGTGAACATATACACCATGACTGTCCTGTGATGCCTTTGTTGTAAAAAAAAACAAAACAAAAAAACCAAAACAAAACAAAAAAAAACCTCTTACTCTGGTGTGGTGAACAGGGCTACACTTGGACAGAGTTGAGAAGTGGATTTTTCATAATCTTCCCTAGCAAAGGTTTGGGTAATTACCACAAGCAAAAATTGATGGGAGAAACATTCTGTAGGCTGCATCATGAATCATCAGTGATTATCTTACAGTAGCTCCTCCACTAGCTATTGACATCAGTGGTTCAAACTTGAGGCCCAGAAGCTTTGCACTGATGTGGTACTGTCACCACAACGCTGCATAAAAGGTAACAGCAGAAATGATGGTCCTGTTCTTAGACGTTATCATGTTCTGATCCCCTGTTATCGTTTAGGACTATTTGTGAGGTTTTTTCTTGTTGGCTCAGCCTCATTATCATATGAGGTAAATACTTGCATCACTACAGCTTGTTGAGCTTTGAGGCAGTGGAAATGGTGCAAGCAACAATATTGTCACACTGCAGGCAGTTAATTCCTTGATGAAAATTTTTAATGTTTTTTGTACTTGTCTGTGTGATCTGGGTCATTTTTGCTCTGTTCTTCTCTTGTGGCAGTGGCAGCTAAAATAGTAATTAAACTAATAAGCTAAAGAAAATGATTTCTGTCTAGTTGAAAATTCCCTTTCTGCTCACAGTTGCCAACCACTGCTTAATGGTAAAGCTACCTCAGAAAGTGACTGCAGTTGAGCTCCTTTATTTGGCAGAGTTCTAACATGTACTCAGAGGGTTTGTTGTGGACATTATGATCCTGTCTAACACTTGATAATGTACCACTTTACACTTTGAAACAGAAAACCCGTTTAATGTCCCCTATAGCACGAAGGCTCTGCTGAGGATTTGCCTAATTTGCTGATAAATAACCCAGACAGTTAATTCACACGGTGCTGTGGGTTTTGTCTTTAAAAATTAACTTTCTCTGTTTTCAGACTAAAACTGCCAGCTTCTAGGTATTTCAGTAGATGCTTCATCTTCTCCCCTGCCTACTTGCATTTTAAGCTGTTCAGAAATGAACGACACTGAGTTATGAGCAAACACAGGGAGTCAAAAGACATTACACTCCACCGCCAGTAAAGCCAATGGCATGTCTGGGGACTGTGCCAGAGATCTGTCTTTTGTTGCAGAGGCTGATAGAACGACAGCACAGCACAGAAGACTTGGTAACAAATTTGTAGTACTTGCTGATTTAATCAGATTTTAACAGTACAAAAGAGGAACTCTTTTTATCATGCAATATTGAGACAAATTTGCACTTCAAGTCCACGGGAAGATCAGCATTTGTGGTGGGTTCAAAACACTGTGAGAGTCTTGGAAATACAATGACCATTTTGACTAAACATGGGAAAACTAGTAACATTCAAAAACTGTCTTTAACCAGAAATAAGGTCTGAGGAACTACACTTTAGCAATAGTGCACAGCAAATATGAAGATGCAGCTTAACAACAACTGTTAGCTTAGTACAAAGATTAGAAATGGGGGAAAAATTCCCAAAGCAGGCCCTGTAAAAAAAAAAAACAAAAAAAAACAAAACACAACCTTGCTTTGTAAATGCATCACTTTTTGTTACCTTTTTCTTTATCTCCCAAAGTTTTGGGCTAACCAAAGACATTCAGTTTGCAATAACAAAGAACAGAAAAAAAAAGTTGCACACGTCACACTGCTGTGGAGATGCTGGAACGACAAAATGTTGGGTATTATTTCCTGAAAAGGACTGTCACAGTAGTTTCAAACAACAACTGAGCAACTCATCCTCCAGAGAATATAATCTGCTGTCAATAAAGACAGCTGTATTTGGTCAGACACACAATGACCTCACCCATTGCTTTATGAAGACCCATTGTGAAGCCTTTACTTGAGCATTTTGTCCATTTCCATCTTAGTTTTTTGAAACTAGAAGTTAGCAAGGGGACATTGCCTGTTGATACAGTAGCAACTTGTTAATCACAAGGTAGGGGTGTCTTAAAGCATAACCTACTTTATAATCTCTTTTATACTAAATAGGAATATAATTCAAAGAATGAACATTATGCTGTAAACCAGGGGTGTCAAACATTAGGCCTAGGGACCAGAACTGATCTGTCATGGAATGCAGTGGAGATGGAGACCCAAGTGCAGACTCACAGGCAGATGATGGTTTAACAGAAAATGAGCCGTTTTATTGAGGCTGATTGCAGTAATACAAAAAAAAAGCCAAAATACAAAAGGGAACTAAAACTTCACTAACAGAAACCTATACTGGAAAAAGCACTAGGGGCACTAGGAACTGATACATGGAAGCTAGGAAACACGAGGGGAAAGTGACTGATGCTCTGACAAGGGACAAAGGGAGACTGAGACAATAAATACACAGGTAGGTGATAGGGGAAGTGGAGACACATGGGAACACAGCTGACACACTTAATGACACAAGGGGAAGCAAAACTGAGCCTAATGCACAAGAGACACAAGCTACCAAAATAAAACAGGAAGCATAGCCACTGAGGCAAAGACTAAAACACACAGACTTGACATAGACAAAAGGTAAGCAAACAGAGACACGACTGACTTCACAAGGAGGCACAAAAGGATAAAACATGGGGAAGAGGCAAAGTAAACAGGAAGGGAAATAACTAAATGGGAAGATCACATACATGAAAGCACTAAATACAAGTGAATAGACACGAGGGGATGAAACACTGGGAGAGGAACTAAACTCTAAGGTAACTATTACAAAGACCAGGACAAGACACCCAAGCTTAAAACAAACAAAAGAAGACAAGACTGAAAAAACACGGGAGACACATGAATAACTTAACACAGGAGACTTGACACAAGAGGATGGAATGCTGGGGGGAAAAATAAACTGAAAGCAACCTAAAGACTAGATAACAAAACTAAGAAGACCTGAAGATACACATATTAAGCATAGAAGAACCAAAACCTAGAACACAATCTTAATCTCAGAATATTAGACAAGAATCAAAAGTCCAAACACAGGAAACGCTGGGCCAAAGACACAGGACCATGATATTATGTCTGGTCATATTAATCACAATTTTAACATCTGCTGGTTGCAAAATTTGATTTTGCAATGATTCAAGGAACTTAAAGCTTACTTTTTCACTTTTCTTTGGCCACAGAGAGGTAACAAATTGAAGACTTGAAGAGAAGAAGCTAAAATTATCCTGTATAAAAATTGTGTCTGTGTAGTGTGTGTGTTTTTCCTCTTTACCTATTTATCTTTGATTAAACCAAACTGTATAACATAAAAATACTGCCTTATCCTGATGTGTTAGTATTGACTTATTTTAGAATCTCTATAAAGTATGTTTTGCTGGGATATTGTATACAATAGCTGATAACTTGCACATATGGTTGCACTCCTACTAAATGTACTGCACTTTCTTACTAACAACTCCAAGTCACAATATAAAGTATTAATTTGCTGCTAAGATGTAAGTTAGTTTTATTGCTGTAAAAAATAATGATCAAACTGGATTTCCTCCACCCACTTTAAGTGGCTCACTAACAAGCAGCCCTAATGATGTCACAGGTCAACTAATTGTAATTCTCAAAGTTGTCTCAAAGACACTTTGGATCATGTTTCCTGCACTGGTTGTGTGGGTGTTGTCATGTTGACAAACAGTATTCCTACGCCATTTAGCATATTTATTCATTCATTTGACATTTACTCTTGCAGAAGCAGATGGTCTGAGTCTTGGTTACAAGTTTCTGACACCCTCAGGATTCACTGCATCGATTACACCAATATGTTGGGCAGAGCTTTTAAGACTGCGTCAGTTCAATCAATGACATATGAACACCATTAAAGCAGAGGTATTAATAGATACATCATTCTTTAACGAGGTTATTTCCATGAGCATATTACGTAGTTGTGTACAATTCCTGGCATTTGCTTTAATGTTTATAAAGTCCCAGATGGTTGGAGTTTACAATATCCAGAGGATTTATATATGTGAATACTGTGAAGTCCTGCATGCAAAATTAATTTTCCAAACTTTCTGGTGAGTATTTAACATTTTATATTGATTAGTAAGGTTAAATGGACAAACACAGCATAAGACTGTTTAATTATTTGTAGAGCTACAGTGTCTTTTCTTGTAAAGATATATTTGAAAACAATTGCTTCAGCTTGAGAAAAGAAATGTGATAACAATTACACATTAAAAAATAAATAAATAAATAAATAATTCATAACACATAGCTCGATACATGGCATCAAACTTAATCAGACCCAGAAGCTGAACAAACACATTTGTAGTATACACTGTAATGGAACAAAAGGTGAGGGAAGAAAAACAGCTCCCCACAGCTTTTTCATTATATCATATCAGCATAATGACCCCAAAGAAATATGTGTGCCTTTCCTGTTTTTCTTTCACAACTTCTAGCACATCAGAACGACACTATACATATATACAGTAGATATGCTGCATATGCTTAGGATAAAACAAGGCTTCAAATTATAATCATAAACCTTCGAAGTCAAAATATGCAATCACTTTATTTTAATTAAGAATGCTATAAATGATACAGAAGCAGTCATTGTCCTTTATGTAGAAAGCAATAGAGGAAGGAGGAGGGTAAGTGAGGGCAGAACAGCATGGGCAGGAGCTATGACCTGTAGTAATAAGCATGTGATGAATCCAGACACAGTGTTTCCCTGGGACATAGTGAGACACTTAAGATGGAGGAAATTAAAGACTTGTAATTATATTTTCCTGTGGGGCTATAGCAGCAGCATCCAGATATTCATCAAAGCCCGTTGCAGCAGGTGCAACCACATGCTTGCATTGATTCATCAACAGAAGCCAGCTCTTTGTCATCTTTCAGCTGTAGAGCTCTATTCTTTTATTGAGACATTTGATTTTCATGACACATTAATGATCATTTCCATCTACACGTGAACAGGCTGCTGTAGTTGGGTGGAGAGTTCCTATTCACGCAGTGCGCCCCAACTTGGAGACATATTGAGCTATCCCAGCGAGCAGATGCTTACAAAATCTAATTCAGGAGTCTTGCCAGTATGGAAAACAGTCGTGCCTCTGCCCCAGTTTCCTTGCTGCTATGAAATCATTGATGAGGAAAAGCTAACTCATGCCAGCTGTAGCCAGAAGCAGATAATGCTGGAAGCAACAGCCCATGCCTGACCCTTCAATCACACTTAATGTATCAAATGCATCACCATTTGATAAAAGGACATTAATTTCACATGAAAAATGTCAATTATACAGCAGAGGCATAGAGTTGGATATAATTTAGTTTCTTGAGACTGATGCTATACCTATGTACTGTATATTTAAATGTCCTGTTTGTGGCTATGTAAAAATGTTTATAATACATGAGGATGCATGTACCCATGGATTAATTTGCATGACAGTTGCTGTATTAGCTGTTATTTTCCCCTTGATATTTCCCTTCTTTTAAGCTTTAATTTTTTTTCTGTGGTGACTAAAATTAACATTGAAAATGAAGGCAGCTAAATATTTTTTGATCCTTATATGAACAGTGGCAGTAAACAAGGTCCACTGTAGAAAACCTAAAATCTGCTTGTTCTTAAAATATTCCATCCATCTTCTTTTACTTATCCAATTCAGGGTTGCGGGGAGGCTGGAGCCTATCCCAGCTGCCATAGGATGAGAGGCAGGGTACACCCTGGACAGGTCGCCAGTCTGCCGCATGGTTAACACAGAGAGACAGACAACCATTCATACTCACATTCACACCTATGGGCAATTTAGATTCACCAATTAACCTAACCCCTCTAACTGCATAATTTAATATTATCTGACTTGTAACTATGGATTGTTTTTTGCCATGTACTTCCTGTCTACCATATTTACTACAATTCAGGTCTCTCACATTGGGGCTTACAACAGAAACTGATTAAGTAATTTAAAGTAATATCAACTCACCTTACAACATTTTAGACAAAACATGCATTTCATTTTTTACAGTGGCTAATTGACATTAATGACAGGCTTTGATATACTTTTCTGTACAGATGTGGGGAACAAAGTGAGAGAAGTAGCATCTGTTTGTGGTAATAAAGTTATTGCTTTGTCACTCAATACATCTTTGTCTCTCACTCTTTCTCTTACACACAAACACAAAAATTGGTCCCCACAGCGTGACTGATATGTCAGGTCATGGACCCCAGCAAAATAGAAAAACAAACACACACACACACAGTCTCTCTCTCAAACACAGTCACTCACTCACTATATAGAATGAGAAGCTAACACTTTATTTTATGGCTGTTAAGACAAACTGTCCAAGGTTTAAAAGGAACTGGCTCGGATGAATCCATAGAAAGACTCATAGAAAGTTGTGGTGCTTTGAGCAGCAGAAATTCCAAGGGCAACATTTTGCTTTCCAGCAGGACTACTCAACAGATTCATAGCAATATTGCAATCTCTCATAACTATTCGTGTATTCTCCTGAGCTATAGCAACTTTTACAAATAAGTCCATAATTATCCTTTACCCTCACCATAAAAGTATTTGTGTTATTAGATAATGCAGAAAAGCCAACACCCACCCGCTCCTTCCCTCTGCTAGCAAACTGCTTAATCTGGTCTTGATTCAATAGTCTATAGCTAACGCTATGTGAAGTCAAATTAAGGAAATGCCTACTTTGGCTAACAAGACAGGTTTCAATCAAATGCCGCAGATGTTTGAGGTGGATGCTGGAAAGAGAGTCCAGAGAAACTTACTGGACTTATTGAACCTATCAGTGGAGTTATTTCACAGTCTGGCATGGGTAGTAAGAATATATCACCTGGAAAAGCTAAATATAAGAATTTATCAAACAACAGTGATATCCACACCTCATCAGCGCTTGACATCTATATCCACCTTTTCTTAACAAAATCAATTTTATTCGTCTGACTGCATGCCAGTTGCAGGGAGCTCAAAAATAAAGATAATGGTCCACGGTGAGTGATTTCCTCTATGTGCCCACTGGGGCTTTATGTGGAATAACTTTCTTTTTTTTTTTTACTTTTTAACAGACAGTATGATTGACACATTTTCATGATTAGGAAGGATTTATCCCCCACACATGCTCCACACAAATGGAGCATGATGTTGGAAAAACAAAGATTTGGCAAACATTAATACCTTAAGGCTTCTTGTGCTCTCTAAGAGTAGAGATTATACTCAGCCTGTGCATTAAAACTGTTCAGTATTTATTGATTTAAAGGATTCAGATTTTATGGATTATAATAAATTTACACTGTATGCATTTGCTTTTCTGTGGCCAAGGTGCGTGCAAACCTTTTTAACTTAAATGCTGTTGCTTTTCATTTAATTAATACTGTACAAATAAATCCTGTATACTTACTGTATAAATAAAATTTTAAGAAAAGCAGGAAAGGTCCAAAAACTTTAAATATCTGTCTCTTGATGCATGCTCAATAATCCAGGTAAAAGAATCCCAAAAAGCTGAATCTGTTCATCTGGACGTAGCGTTTTTTAGTGGGAGAAACGTTTCGTCACCTCTGGTGACTTCTTCAGTCTCAGCTGACTGCAGGCTTCCCCAACCTTATAAACAGTACATTTGCATAATGACCGAAACCAGCACCATTGAATAACAATGGGCCATGAGGTCAGTTTCATGATCATTAGTATGCAAATTGTCATGACCATTGATCAATGGCCATGAGTACCATTCACAGAGATTGGGGAATGGCGTCAAGGACGGAGTCAAGGAGGCCATTTACGTGAAAAGGGAAAGACCATCTCTGAACCG
>VUQS01021064.1:0-21421 GCA_015108495.1 Heterochromis multidens
ACACACACCCACACACACACACACACACACACACACACACACACACACACACACACACACTTGCAGTCTTTTGAATACCAAATGATGCATTTGTTCAGTTCTATTTTGCTGGAAGCAAACAAACATACAGTAAAACTCTGCGGATATATAAATGGCCGGACTACTTTTTGTCGCATTATGGTGGAACTTTTTACAGTTGTCCTCCAGCTAGTCTTAAATAGAATCATAAAACAGCAGGGTGCTGGTGGAGAAAAATTATAAATATCCATTTATGAGGTTCAAACTTGCTCAGGACTAAGCAGAGATATAACTGAAGCACACCACAGAAAGACCATCTGAAGTGTGTTGACAAGAGGACCTTACCATCATATAGTTTGACAGTCAACACAACAAACTGTTTCTTGTCAGAATCATGATTACAATAAAACAATTAACACTAATCTCAATGACAACTGCGCACAAGTTTAAATTCTGCTCAGATTTCATGTATGGAAATTTAAACCCATTCTACTGTTAGTTTTTACAGAGATTTTGTTGTTTAAATAGAGTAAACAACACCTAATTCTATTTATTGAAGCTAAAGGATTTCAGTGATTGTTTAAGCCAAATAAAAGCAAATTTGTATTTTTTATTCAATAGAACTCTACATTTTTTTTTAAACCTGCTTCAGCATGCAAAATTTTAGAACAAGAAACACATTTTCTCAACACAAAACAGCACAGCAAAGGGCCACTGTGACATTAGGCAGGGGAGACTGTTGCTCAGTATGGCCTTTGGCTGTTTAATGAGACAGAACATTTGGCCAGTTCTGATCTGGCTGTTTTATTATGTGAGCAGACAACTGCAGAACCCATTTAGCAACCAAATACCTGTGGATTTGATTTTGACAGAGCTGCCTGCTTCTCCTCTGTCTCTTTCGCTCACATAATCAGTCAAAGCCTGAACTGGAGGAAAGGATTGGATTCAAACAATTCTTCAGCATGTGGAAAGCAGACATGTAAAAGTTTTGCTCCAGTTGGATTTAAGGAGTTACAGACAGACTGACTTGACAGGTGTTTTTTAAAAATTTTTTTTCCATATTTTTGTTTATAATTTGGAGTCAGTGAAAAGAGCAGTGCTTATCTCTAAACACTGACTTTGTTTGTGTGGTTGACGGTTTTTGTCACGCGCTGTCTTTTAGGTGGTTCAGCAAATACAGTAGTGCAAATGGCTTTTTGGAGCCACACAAAATGTCTGCAAAGACAGATGTTCTTTGTCTTGACATGTCTTTAGTCTCAGTGATGTTTGTGACATCAAAGTACACAAGAGTAAGAATCAAAGAATTAACATCACATTTACATAAGAACAAAGAGAGGTTCTATTTTAAAAGGCAAGTAATAGCATTTAAAGTAAAGTCTAAGATGTACATGAATGCATATACATGGCTAGATAGAATGATGCTCTAAATATATGTAGTAAAACATGAATATAACTAACTTTATGGAACAAGTTAGTAGCACTGTAGGCCTAAAAAGATAAAACAAATAAAAAAAATCAAGAACCAGAAAAATCGTATTACTTAAAATAATTTTACCAGTTCAGATAATATCTATTCGCTATTATAATATCTGGTCACTAATTATAGTTGTCTAAAGCATTCATTGCTTTAGACAGTTGTCTCTCCCACTGGTATAACCTGTCTTCTATCATGGAAATGCATTTGATAAATCAGCCAGTTATCCCAGTGTTTGAACAGTTTTCACAACAAACATTGCAGGGCTGTTCACGTGCCAAACGTTTGTAACTTATACGACATATAGTGGTATTGTTGCTTTGCTGCAATCCTACCAATGAAAGTTAAAAGATATAGAATGAAAGTTGAATGACAGTTTTGATAGGCTGTCAACTGATAGACCTGTTTTTTCCCTCTGAGAAACAGAATGGTTGCCCATACCATGTGCTTCAGGTTCCAGCTGAAGTGCCAATATTCCTAAAAGACTTGTTAATGTGCTTCGGGAATGATGCAAAACAAGATGAAAATGTGGCCACAATGGAAATGGAATCCTCAAGACAATGCAAAGTAGCTTCAAAACTGTTTATATTGTTTTTCATATGACCAGCTGTTAATAAAAAGTTTTTCAGTTAAACCAACTACTGGAATATTTCAGCTGGTGCCAATTTGAAAAGCCAAGGAGTTCAGAAGGCTATCATTTTGATTACAACGATATAACTATAGATCATGGATTCCCAAAATTTCCTTCAGTATATTATTAAATATCTATGAGTATATTCAGACTTTCATTTCACATATTCAAGTTTCATATATTACCTAGACATATATTACAGGTTTCATTCAATATGTTTCATTCTATACACTTGCAATGCATTTTTTCTACCAATAAGGACTAAAGAAAAATTAATGCCTTTCCTATATTGAAAAAAAGGTATTTTATGTTAACATATTGAAGCTAATCATTTACGCCAGCTTGTACTCAACATATTATCATGTGCAAAAAACTGTGAGAGTCATTTTCCATTCATTTGGAGCATGATTCCACATTTGGCATGATTTCAGAACTCATTGCCTCTTTTTATGGGAAGTCAGGGATTTTAAAAGATATAATAGGGTTTTCTAAGCTCATACAGTATATGTGCAAGGTTAGTGTTAAGTAGCATTAAATACATAATTTAAGGTATGTGGGGAAAAAAAAAAACTATTTAAAAAAAAAAAGAGCAAACGTTTAAATCTCCCTGTGGGGTTTTGATTCCCCTTTGTATGGACTGTTCAAAGAGGTAGCTGAGCTGGACACTCAGGGGGCTCTGCTGCTGGTGCCTTTCCAGGAAGACTGATGATAGGCAGCAGCTTGAATCTGGCAGAAACGGAATGGACGCAGTGGCACAGAGAGTACTGGACATGTCTGTAGTGATTACATTCTGCTACAGAAGAAGGTCAGGGGTCAGGCTGACTGTGTGCCGGCAGCCTCCTGCACCAAACTCACTGTATTCCCAGCACTGTGCAGTGCTATCTCCTTATGATACCTCAGGCTAGCTCTGTGGCTTCACTGTCACTCTGTTGTTTCTTCTCAGAATTTGATAATCAAAATTTATTCCCTCAGTGGAATGACTGCACACATGTAAAGCTCATGTTATACCCTGCAGATAACAGTTAGAATTCCCTGAAATAGTTTAAATTTACAGCATTAGTTATTAGACATCTCTGCTTTAGATAATCAACCAGAAATTAGTTCGTGGTAAAGCCAAAACAAGAAATTTGAAGCTACAATTTTGATCCTGTCTGAAAAGTATATTCTGATCATTTTGACTGCACTCATTCAATTAAATAAATGAAATAACCAGTTCAAGCTTTAGCCTGTTTTATGAATAGTAAAGTAAGAGGAAAAATGTATATCTCTCAATAACATAGAACACAAAGAATAATGCAACAGCATTAACAAAACCAGTTTCCATGTGAAAATGCTCATATCTTTAAAATCAATCTTTATAGTCAGCAGTTTTTTTAGTTTTTAATTGGATGCTGTTTAAAAATTCATATTTTAGAGGGTGAATTTCTTGTTCACTCAAAGGGAAACACTTTTGGTGGTTGACAAAATGAGATTCAGTTACGAAAACCACTTTAACATCATTTTAAATACTCTGGGATGCTTGTGGAAATGTTTGAAGAAGGACTTACCGTCCTCTCGAGACTTCTGAATAAATGCATCAACCCCGCTTTCTCCATAGTTTCCCTCTGAAGCGACAGTAGAAACATAGTTCCAGCGCATAGCTTTGACAATGTCCACCATCGCCTGTGCCTGGTACGTGTCTGGAGGCACCACACGGGAAAAGAAGTCATAGCGGGTGTTGTCACTCAGCTCTGGAGCTGTAGAAGCATAGCTCACCTGAGGGATCTGTGAGAGAGGAAGAGAAGATAAAGAAACATGATGGTTACACATGATGAAATATATAAATAATATACTTTGTGCAAATTAATTATATATACAGCAAAAAGGTTCCACACAGTTTTGTGTACAAAAAAACTGATTACTGGATAATATGGCACCTAACATCTGCTGAAATCTCTCATGTACTCATTGTAGGTTATTCTCCCTTTGCAGTTCACACACTGTTGCTTTAAATAGTCCTGATGATCACAGGCTTAAGTACAATACTTTCTGAGAAGTATTTTCCACACCAGTCAAGCAACACTAATCTCTTCATGACTTCACAGTGAGATTTACTTTGGTGTTGAAAAACATATAAGCACAAAGGCAAAGGTGTTGTGTCTCCAGAGCTGAAATAATTCCTCGTGTTCTTGTCAGTTCCTCTAAAGATGTTATTTTTTCTTGGAAAATTATTACTGTATTGTTACTTAGTATAGTTTAAATGCAAGTAGAAGACAAGGTGTGGGTGTAGCTCAGTAGAGGGAAGATAATCAAAAGAAACTCAAGCTCATTATACTGATGGAAACAGCCTTGGTTTATCTTAGTTATTAAAAGAAATGATTATATTCTTTGATAAATCTGTTTTAAAACATCTAGGACATGTAATAAGAGCTTACGCTGGCAAGTGCAATTTTCAGAGTTCTGCCCGTCTTTGCGTGCAGCTGTCCTGAAAGTATCTTTGTTCTTAGTTGCAAGAAGTCTTTTTGCCACCTCTAGCAGAAAACTCTTTGTCTCAACTTTTGCTTGCTCAAGTTATTTCCGATTTATGGCTGTCATAGCTTCTGTGATCCTCTTATAGCATCTGTGCTGCATAGTTTGAAAGTTAACTGACCAGATTTTATGACATTCAATAATGTGGTTTAACTTCAAATATGGACACTATTTTAATGTTGGTCCATTTTTCCCTCATTGTGATAAAATCAGCCTGTAGATGCAAAAAGCAATGTTACAGTTGGTGAATATCAATATACTAAAAATAATACACAACCAAAAGATTGTAATGTTGACAAATCAATGCAATATTGCTTAATTTTTGGTTAACATGCAGTACGCTCCTGAATATTAATGTAAGCGGTATGTTTTCTGGTTTATTTAAATAAAAATTAACTCCAAATAGCATTTATTTTCGGTGACAAATTAGAAGGTAAAAATATCTGACTTTGACAGTGATTTCTGATGACTGACACCTGAATGAAATGTCATTCTTTCCAAATACTGTTTACTATGGGACTTCAGCGTAGCTCTAGGGAGTTTGACAAATGATGACACTGTTGAGCATCCCCGCTGAGATGAATGGACGCACAGATGGAGGGATAAGCTGACACCAAACACTTAGAAACCTGTGGTATTTTAGAACATAAATGTATTACTGCTTTAAACACAAATAATTTGATAATAAGATAGCTTGTTTTAATTTTTTTTACTTTCCAACTTCAGTCCTACTTCTTACCTCCGGACCCACTTGTACTTTAGCAGTGCTACATGAAAATAAACTTTACCAGCTGAAAGTCCTGCTTTACCAATATTTGCTCCACAAACTGCAGAAAGACTACTGTGGGAGTCATACTGTCCCTTCCTCTCTTCTTTACTCCCCACAGCTGAAGCCTTTGATGTGGTCAGCTGCAGTGTTACACTGATTCTGCTTCTACTGTGCTCCCTGCTTGTTGTTGCAGCCTGTGTTAGGAGTACAGCTGTTCAATCTGTGCCCATGACCTACAGCTCCTTTTACTCCAACTGATTTTACTCCACAATGACTTTCCTTTTGTTTGTTTGTTTTTTGTTGATAAAACCAGAACAAGAGGAGTGCAGATAAGTTATAAATTAAGAAATATTTTGTGCATTAAATCTGCCTACCTGGTAACCTGAGAAGAGGCTGCATTCAGTGCAGACCTGGCTTTAGGAAATGACTTGTGATGCAGCAAACATGCAAAGGCAAAACAGCCTTGTTAAGTTGATTTTCTTCAAAGAAGAGAACACGCAGAAAAGGGAAGTCTGTGTGGGCTAATGGACTGTTTGTATGTATTGCATGTTAGCCTCCTAGAATTCATTTGTCTCAAGTTATCACACTGTGTCTTGTCCTCACAGCATTTCCATGTCAATCGTCTTGTGTCGAGTAGGAATTGCTTGTAGAAACTGCACTGCTTCACAAACTCTGATCACTGAATGACATCAACGTTAGAGACTAACATGCATCATGCATGTGTTTCTGCCACAGACATCAACAGGGTCTGTGGCATATTGAGTCTGCACCCTGCAGACTGGCAGCACTTTGTTACTGTAACACCAGCAGGTCAGTGTACTTTTGACCTCTGAGTTTGTTCTCTTCTATCTCTTCTACCTTTGTGTTTCTCTCCCTCTTGGAAAGAATAATAAGTGTGAATCATATTTTTTTCCTCGCATTCTTTTGACGTCATGAACCGATAGGCGAGATTCAGCAGGATGAAAGTTAAGTGTTGTGCAAAGGTGTTTGGAAGGTGTTAATGATGCCTTGTTTTAGATTATTTCAATGTTCTAACATACAGTGAAAATTAGCTTTTTAGCCATTCACACCAAAGATTCGCTCCTCGAGTTCTGTGTCAGAATGATAGATGTTATATTTAATAATTTTCCTAACACAGTATGTCCTTCCAGAATAAAATATGAGGTGATAACACATGTATCAAACTGTCTCTGGCATCTGTCTTATACTACCCTCTCTCTTTTAAGATCTCTTTCCAGATGTTTCATTTAAAACTCAGATTACATCTAATCAAGCATCCCCTTCTGACATTTATTGCCGTACCTGCTATTTATGCTCTTGCTGTTACTGTATATTAAAACAGATGTTTAAAGTCTTCTTCAAAAAAGCTGAGATAAAAGGCAAATTTTTCAAAGATAAAATGTCACTTTTAAAGCTAATTTGCTGAATTGAGGAAGTCTGATACCAGAAAACAATAAAGATGAGTATATAGATCTATAGTATGTGAAAATTGGATTTCACAAAAACTCTAATTTTGCTGCTGCCATATATTGCGGTGCTGTTGTGACATGTCCAGACTTATATCTGCCAAATAAGTGTGAGGTGCTGTGAAGCTACGCTGTGTTGTATTTTTCACCTGAGGGATTTTCACTGCTGTAACAATCACACAATTTCAACATTCTGTCAAGTTCCGGGACAGGCAGAGCTTATCATGTTTGTCTTGGCAAGATTTCTTGCTCACTGGACTACAGCGATGGTCCTGAACAGTGTGCTCCCTCTAACAGAGCACAGTCACTTCTTCTTAGCATCTGCTCAAGAAATTAAATTCTTTGGCACAGGTGCTGTCTGATGTACCACCAGTGAATCAAAGATACAGGGAGAAAAAATATAGACGTGACGTGTTGCGCTTTGGCAGGGGTTTGACGTAAGAAAGGGGTTTGCTCTGAGTAGATGAATTCAGCGTGGATTACTACACTCACAACCACATTCAGTGATAAAGATCTTAGTAGGTTGTTTAAAAATGACTCGGTTTTAGTAATGCTGTGTACACTTACCATCTGTTCAGGCTGAGACTAAAGCAGCTGATCCTGCTTTCTTCTCATATGAGCTTTTTGTGATTCAGTCACAGAGAGTGCCAGTATAGAGAATGCCAGTACATTATTCCCTCCTCTCTAAGTTTATAGAACTCTTTTAATCTGCACCTACCCTACTCTAGCACTATCCATTTAATTTCTAATGGGCTTGGGAAATATGCTTAATTGCTGTGATGTGAGTCTCAAGAAGATATTTGATGCAGATTTAATGTTCAAATCACTTGCTTTAAATAACTGTGCCTTTTTAAAAATTCAATGAGCTCATTTGGCACTGCATCAATGCAGGAGTAATGATGCTCATTAGAACTGTACAGAAATATTATACATCTACACTGTTTGCTGGGGAAGAAAAATCAAAAGCTTTAGTCGGGCTTTGGAAATGTTTCTGCAAATACTTCCTATGAAAATGTAAAAGCAGTATATTTTTAATCTGTAAAAGCAGAAAAAAGTTGCAGTTCACATGAAGAGTCCATATTTAGGACTGGTGTTACTGTGTGCGAGGTGTTGATGTATTATTATAATATATTTTCACCAAGGAAAGAAAACATTTAACAGTTTAAATCAACAAGATAAAAATAAGATAAAAGCAATGGTTGCAGATACATTTTCAGGTCATGCCAAGTTCAACACATCCATCGTCCAATTGACTATTTGCCAAACTTTTCTATGAAGAGTTTGTTTATTTGAAAGGGACAATGAATTTTAATTACGTGAGTGCTTAAATTCATCATGTAAATATGCCAGATTTAGCCATATAGGCTAATTTACATCTTCCAGTGATTGTCCAGTCAAAGCTTAGAAACCAAGACGATGCACAAAAGGCCTCTCAAGCCTTAGAGAGGTGTGGTTGTAGTAAGAACAATGACTTATATTTCCAAAAGAAACTGAATAAAATATTTGTTTTGCTAAAAAATAGGATGAGAAAGCTGATAAACCTTATGTTAGCATGTGTGGATAATTAGCTAACAGACACAAATGCCTTTGAGGTTGTGTCAGGAAGGGCAACCGGTGTAAAATGTATGTATGTATATATGTGTTGTGTCAACCCTTTATTCAGAGCTAAGTGTTCTCATAAACTAACAAAACATTTACAGGTTAAAATTAAAAGCATAAAAGAAACCAATTCAGGGCCAATATGTCTGCTGCATGGAAATTAAGACAACTGGAAATTAGAGTATGTATTGATGTAAATAATATTCTCTCAACCAATCTACCTCAAAAACTAGTTTAAAAATATATCAATACGTCTTAAAAGTTCTATACACTGCTCAGCCATGTTTTCAGTTAACTAATGGCAATAGCATTAATTAGCTAGATAGCTACAGCTGATAAAATCAGATAGCAGTTTTTATTTTAGGTCTCAGTCACACAGGCCATGAGACCAGCAGCGCCCTGGCCAACCAGTCAGTGTAATCTGTGACCGGTTGGCATGTGGTTGCTGGATGTTGCTGGCTATCACTGGGTGAAAATGGTTGCAAAGAGGTTTTTGCACCAAAAACCTCTTTGTGCTTGCTTTGGTTGCAAACATATTGCTGTGATCACCTGTAATTTGTATGGAAGATGCCGATTTGCCTGAAAACACTCACACACAAGCAACCTAGTTGTAGTGAAACTTGAAAAAATGTAAAGCAAACCAGAGAAAAAAAACATTTGCCTTCAAAGTAAAAGTTGTAACTTGCTGCTTAAACCAACATGTTTCAAAAGGCGTAGCTTTTACTTTGAAGGTGATTGGTCTCAGTTTCCAGTTTGCATCACACTCTTCACAGTTTCAGTACCGCTTAGTGAGTAGGTTGCAAGTGCTTGCAGTCAAGTCAGCATCTTTCATACAAATAATGTTCCACCGCAGCAGCCTCCTAGCGATCAAAGCAATCACGAGGAGGTTTTCAGTGCAGCACCGTATACCTTTTTGCCATCAATTTTACCTAGCGGCATCGAGCAACCTCTTGCAACCACTCGTCAACTGGTCAGAGAATACATATTTTTCCGTACTGACCGGTGGTTACGAGGGGATCACCGACCGGTCTCTAGGCCTGCATGACTAGGGCTTTAGCTATCAATTTCACAGCAATTGCCAGCAACCATTTGCAACTGATCAGGGAATATTCATTTTCCCCTAGCGACTGGTTGACTGGGGCCTTAGCTGATCAAATGTGCAGACCCAAAAGTCAACTTTTATTTATATACAGATTTTGAGTGGCACAGTATCTTAGCCACTGTTATACAGCCTTGCATTAGTGCAGTGCTATAATATATCACTTGGCTGACATTAACTAAGAAGGGAAGGGATTAACTGAGGGTCATTTCTGCTTGACCCCTTCCCCTATCAGTCCTTGAGGCAAATATTGAATATTGAGACTTTTGTAAATGTAGTTACTGTGTTGTTTCACAGACACTCTTGAGAGCCATAGCAACTTCAGACACACAGGTGTAGTCTTTAATTAAAAAACAGCTGAATATAACACTGGATGTCATCCAAGGTGAAGCCTCCAGTCAGTGAATCCCAGCATAGTAGATTTCCATTCTTAGCCAGTGGTAAGCTAAACAGTAGTTGCATGCTTGATGAAAAGTATTGTAGTGTTAAGGATATTTATGTAATTTCTAATTTTCAGTTACAGTTTGTGTCATTAAGACACCTCTCCTGCCAAGTAAAAAAACTTCCTTTCTCCTTTCTTGAGCTTGGCTCGACCCCGTGAATAACTGCAGGACGAATCTGCTGAGTCATAAAGCCAGCTGAGATCTGTCCACCCATTGTTACTGAGATCAATATAGTGAGAATAAAGAGAACAATGCAAGCTCCACATAGACGCTTGTGCCAAGGATCAAAATCAGATCTGATACTACAGGTGCTTATTTAATCTTTAACTGTTTATAGTTTGCCAGCTATTTTCTCAACAACATGTGAGCAGCCTCTGTATTGCCTTCTACCAACTTAATTTTGTAAAGAATGTTAAACTTAAGGATGATTATTTGAAGAAATTCGAGAACCCTTCACCCTAGGTAACAGTATTTTCCCTAGATTAACTGCTTTAGTTTTAGAAGGAGCAGAGGAGAGAAACTAGAGGGAAATAGTCCATGTCTGTTTTGTTTTATTTTGTTATGGATCAGTGTAGTCAATCTGCATTTTAGTATCACAGTGGTCAGAGCGAGCATGAATGTTGTTTTTGTGTGTGTGTATTGGTCTTGCATGAGTTTGTTATATGAGGTGGATGCTAATGTGAAACTATCCATCTATCCACCCATCTATTTTTTTTTACCAGTCATTTTACCAGTGTTCTATGGAGTCTAAGCAAACCTGGCCTCCCTCTCCCCAGCCACCAACTCTTCTAGGGTATGCCAAGCCAGCGTTCCCCCCCAGCATGTCCTGGATCTGCCACGAGGTCTCATCCCAATTGGACATACCTGAAATGCCTCACCTAGGAGGCACCCAAGAGGCATCTTGGTCAGGTGACTGAACCACCTCAACTGGCTCCTTTCAATGCAGAGGAGTAACAGCTCTACTCTGAGTCCTTTCTGGATGGATGAGCGTCTCATGCTGTCTCTAAGGCTGAGCTGGATACCAGGACCCCACCCTGGACCTAACCCTGGGGAAGAGACTTGTTGGTGAGCACCTGGTAGCCAGACCTTAGCTCATCGAACCACATGGATCCACACTTGCAGGAGGAGCCACAAGAGGTCCAAGGCTTTGTGGCTTGTGTTTATTAGTTTACAATTGTTACAGTGTCTGCTGCACTCATGGCCAGGTCACTCCTGTGAGTCTGATTTTTAATTTCAGTGAGACTTTTACCTAGATGAAAGGTATAAAAACACTACGTACCAAAAAAATTAATTAAAAAATCTCCTAAAAAATCCTGTTCTTGTCATAAGAAATCAGGGAAAAACACACTAAATACACAGGAAAAAATGTGTGACGTATTGTAATAGTAATAAATTCCTGCTTAAAAACAAACTTTAATTGGGTTAAGAGCAGGCAGTGTATTAAAGAAAAAATGACATTGTGAAGTCCAAACAGCAAGGTAGTTCAAGCGATTGTCAACTAACTTCTGCATTCAGTAGATTAGCTGGCTAGCATCTCAATGTTTATAATTTTTAATATAATTCTAAAATCTTTATAGATTCAGGCCACTGTAAATCCCAAGACAGAAACTGTCAGACATTTCTATCCACAAGTGCACTCATTGCTCTCAAGAGATGGAAGCAAAAACAGACATTAAAGCTGTGTTAAAACACTTTGGCACTGTTCCCAGCTTTAGTTCACAGGAAGAGTCCATTGACAACTCACATTGCTTTATATAAAAAGTTTTGATGTTTTGTATGCATGGAAGGTTATGCCATAAGTATTAAACCGTCTCATTCACTGCTCACAATATCGAGCACCATATTTTACTTACATCGATTTATACAACAGCGTCTGCATTGTCATATACTGTTTAGTGCATGGATAGATCAAGTCTAGAATAGAATGTATGTTGTCCTTGTATGATAAGGTGCTTTATTTGAATTACATGGGTGAGTACTGATAAAACTGAAATTGAAGTTCAATATATTTAATATTCAACATATATATATATTTTATATTATAAAATGTAAAACCTGTGATCAATGAGCCACTCTTAGTGTAAGGATTAAATAATGTGGAAACACTTAATAATGTGGCATGTCTCAGCAACTCCCTGTTTCCCTCTCTTGGCAGAGCTCTTGGTACATATGCTGTTTAGATCCATAAGTGTGACAAGTCATGTTTACAGGGCACAAATAGTGCTAAATGTTTTTAGATGCTTTATGCAAAATAAGGGTCTTATTTATCAAGGTTTGATGAATTTTTATTAACCAGGAGAAGATCTCAGTTTGCCCTGGAGTCTTCTCCTGCCAGAAAAACCTCACCAAGGAGGTTCCCAGGAGGCATCCTAATCAGATGCTTGAAACATGTCAGCTGGAGCAGAAGCTCCACTCCAAGCCTCTGTTGAATGAATGAGCTCCTCACCCAATCTTTCATGATGGGTCCAGAACCTTCAGAAGAAGTAATTTCCCTTCCTTGCTTCAACAATCATATTTTTTCAGTTACTACCCATAATTTGTGGCTATAGGTGAGGGTAGGAACATATATTGACCAGTAAACCGATAGCTTTACTTTCACGCTTACCTCTGTGTTCACCACAACAGAATGGTACAGCACCTGCATCACTGCAGATGCTGCACTAATCCATCTGTCAATCTCCCTTTCCACTCTCCCCCGACTCATGCACACTACTTAAATTCATCCACTTGAGGCAGCAACTCATCGGCAATCTGTAGTGGGCAACAGCCTTTTCTGACTGAAAACCATGCCCTTGGACTTGGAGGCATTAATTCTCATCCCAGCCACTCTACACTTGGCTGCAAACCTCTCCAGTGCAAGGTGGAGGTCATTACTCTTTGAAGCGAACATGACCACACAAAAATAAAAAATGTGATCCTTAAACCATCAAACCGGACACCCTATGTCAGTTGTTTGTGCCTAGAAATTATGTCCACAAAGTTATGAACAGAATCTGTGATAGCTGATGAATATTTAATCATACTGAATTCAAGGAAGATGTTTTAAAATAAATAAAATTTAAATAAAACAACAGAAAAGTAGGTAAGTAATTCTTGTAACAGTCTGCTACCTTATGTTAATGTAGAATGCTTCCCCAACTTCTACTGCCTTTATCACATCCTGGGGTATTACTAGTTTTTCCATGCTGTGGTTTATATGCAGACTTTAATCACTGATGGCCAAGAAATGTAGGAACTGGTTTGCAGCCTAATTTTTGAGAATTAAAGTTGCCAATATTTTATTTTCCTCAATATGAAAAAGTGGAGCCTAAATTTACAGCATGAATCTTTACAATTTTTTGCCAGGTTAATTGTTTCCTGCAGACACAGAGGTAATTAAAAATAACATGGTTGCTACACATTTCAGGGTTGCATGAATTTGTTGATGGGGGAAGGGCTTTTGAAAATGTTTTTCCTTCAAGAAGTGGAGATATATGGAGAGCTTTTGTATACCATAATACTTTATAATACTTTATGGAGAACAAAAAATTTAAATTTTTGAATTTTGAGTTTAATACATTAGTTGGATGACACTTTGTAAACTCGACTTTCTTTTCCACCATACCTAGCAGCAGTTTCACTGATTGGTTTGCATTTTAGAACTAAACATCCCCAGGTCCTTTCCATTTCAGTGTTCCAAGGCCTGATTTACAAGTTTTGCAGTTGTGAAAGCCCTGGGTCTGACATGATGTACAAACTAGTCTACACAACTCTTTTTGTCATTGTTCGTTTATTCAATTCTAAACTCACATGTACACATGCAAGCACCCACTCACTCATGCATGTGCACACACACATGCGCACACGCACACACACACACACACTCACACTCACACACCAAGCCCAGTGCAAAACAGTAGCCAGAGGCTATTTCTGCAGTTTGCATAAATCTTTGTATCTCTTGAAAAAAGAGAGCAGGCAGGCAATACTAGATAAGAATTTATTTCCCATTCTTGTAGAGGTGGGCTGTTCCACTCCATTTGCAACCTTTTGTCAGAATAGGTAGCTAATTTTTCATACTTTGCCTTAGCAAAAACAATACGAAAAATCTTGCAGCCAAATTAAATATTTGATGGGCCTCAGCACTTATTGTTTACTCCCTGTTTCAAAAGGCACTCTGTGTTCCTACACATGGCTTTTGTTCTATTTGTTAAGCAGTGGCAATCATTAATTTGAGCAGTGGCAACTGTGATTAATTATCTCATTACAAATTGAATTATTACTTGCGTTAAACATGCAAATGAGCTCAACTAAAGGTTGAGAATGTTGTGAGATTTGAACTAAATGACATTTGTGATTAATGACTCATTGCATAAACAACAATGCACTTGTTTACCACAAAATTTGAAAGAACTTGTATTAAGTGCAATTAATGCTCAGGTTTTGACTAATCCTCCCTCGGGTTATAATGAATTAGCATGATAACCCTAGCATTAACAGCCACATAAAAAAGATGAATGTGTGATCAAAATACCTAACTGATGTTTCAAGTATTGCCTGGTTATGAACAGCCAGACTATTTTATGAGAGCTCTGGAAGATGTAGAACAGATGTTAAAAAGTGTAATATAATGAAATGTCTGGGTGTCTTCGCAGTTAGCACAATGGATATCCCAGTTCAGGATTGTATTCAACAATCCTGAACTGGTGCTCTCCTCTGTCTCCTCTCCCAAGGCAACTAATACTTTCTACTGCATTGGTGCAAAAGACATCAATGAAGTGAAAGAGGAATATTCTTAGCAGTGCCTTGGGATATAAATGGATTTAATATTTCTGGGAAGGTTCACAATAAGTCTTGTATGTTATATCACATTCAGACTTTATTCACTGATCTAGCTCAATCTCAAAAGTGTTTTAAACATCACAATGCCTGTTGTTTCTGCATAAGAAAAAAAATCATCATTGGATAACTGTACTCAATATTTATTGCAATGCTTTACACCAATGATGGAGCCACACCAGAAACAGCCAGGGACAGAGCCAATGACTGCTTGTTTTTTTTTCCTCTGGGCTAGTTCACCACATCTTTGTATAATTATACACCCAATTCATTCTTCTGCATCACTGAATCATGACCTAAAAGGATTTCAGCCCAAGACACTTCATTAAGGCTTTTGTATTCAGAACTCTTGTTGGCAGCAGCCATAAAAATTATCAGGAGGCACAAATGTGACAGACAGCAGTGGTAGCAGTAAAATTGGTGATAACAGACTGAGAAGATGGCACTAACTAAAAATAATGAGTTCACAATTAATCTAGTTTTCCTGAGAGCAAACCCTAACCTGAAGGGAAATATCATGTTTAAAATAAATGTGACTCATTTACAGTATTTTGTTTGAAATGTGCTTTATTTAGCCAATTCTATTTCCCGATAACCATGAAATGTATGTTTTATTACATTTGTTTATTGAAAAGGTAGGCTAAATGAAAAAATTAAAAAAAATAAACATCAGTAACCTGAATAATTACCAGCAAGTCTTTAAATATTATGATCAATCAGTCAAGAAAAAAAAATTGTGGTTTCGTGGCAAACATTGTGCTGGTAATAAGCAGGTTCTGTATTTTTTTTCTTTTTTAAAGAAAAAAAATTGCATTGCATTGTATGTATATTATTAGTGTCGTGGCATGAGTTCTACATGGAAAGAACTCTGTCATGATACTAATAATAGACAAGAAAGTGATAATAGGCCAGAAAACCTTGCCTATTATCACTTTTTTTCCCCCTAGCGCATAGCATTGCTATATCTGTGGCACTTTTGGTGTGTCACTTTGGTCTAGATTAAATATCTGGATTTGCATTGTATTTCTATTAACTTTTGTAGATATTTATGGATGAACTGCCATAAATTATGGTATTAAATATTCATGTTCCACTATAGAATTAATTAATTTATTTATTTTTTATTTTTTGCATTGCCATATTAGTATATAAGTATTTTGTGCCAGCATGGCTATAGACATAAACCATATGCAAATACATTAGTATCATATTATGGAAGTGTAATGCATTCGCTTGACAAATAAATTCAGAGAAATCTACTCATTTAACAAAAATCTGCTCTGTTTTTCTTAATTAGTGAGATAATTATCTGGGAAATTACAAGAAGACTTCCCCCTGCTTAGTTTTAATACAGTTTTCTTTTTGTTTAGTTTTAAAATATTTGGAGATACATGCATCTTTGTCTCTTGATTCACTATGTAGCCAGTCTGAATTTGTAGAAACTATGATTGTTGTTTATTTTTTACGATAGACATGAATATATTTTAACTCACTGGTATGGTTTATGCTTGCCATGCTGCTCTATAATTTTGACAAATATGGTGAGGCAAAATGACAAGAACTTTTGATTTCTTGTTCCATGTTGTTCCTTGACATGTTGTCCAGGGTAGAACTACTAGAAAAGGGCCTTTGAATCCATGAAATGCAATCAAATTCTAGATGGTTTCCATGCTGAAATGCAGCAACAAACATAACCATTTCCATGAGAGGTATTTTAAATTTGACCAAAAATAGAGTGCTTAGACTTTTTTTTCTTTAAATATTTGACCTCATTTGGGACTACGTGGCATCATCTCACCTCTGTGTGTAGCACCATTAGTAAATAGCGATTTAATCAACATCCATCCATCCATTTTCTTTAATGGTTATTAAATTCAGTCACTTTTCTTAGTAGTTTTTATGTCTTTTAAGACAATTCAAGATAGTATTTTGAGCACGTCATGACGATGGCCTTTGTCAATATTTAAAAAAAAATTCACCTTGTGTGTAGAAAACTTTAATTTTTTAGCTTAAACAGGATGGAAAACTGAGAGAGACACTATATAGACTAATCAGCTTTAGCATGAAAGACAAGACATCAATTCATAATGGCTGCTTCTAAGGACTTTTTATGATTATTTCTTTATTTTGTTCAACATATATATTAAGGTAATTTTGCTTCAATTTTCAGGCTAGTCAGTCTTGAAAGATTATGTGGAAAGTCAGATTCAGATTATCTAATTTAAGTATAATCAGACATTTGGAAATGCATTTTAAAATGTCACAGTTAAAATAAAAAGGGTATCTGAGCAGGTATTACTCATATGCACATGTGAGTAAATCTTGTCTTTTTGTACAAATAGTACAAATACAGTAGATTTGGGATTATTTGTGAATTTAAGCTCCATCTTAACCCTTCTTAGCTGGCCATTTACTGTGTTTTACACTCCTTGCTAATGATCAGAAAATATGCATATTGAAATGGTCTTTCCCTCCAAGCATATTCTGTTTATTCAGCGTGCTTTGGTCAGCCACATTTCTCACCCTTGTAACTGGGTAAACATGTAATAAAATGTGTCAGTGAGCATTTCCATTGAGGAATAAGGAATCTAGTGGGGATAAAAGGGCTTATTTCAGAAGGAGGACTAGAGATGAATAGAGGTCAGAAAGACCACTGGTGCCCAGTTGTTTTGCTCTCAAAGTCAAAATAAAAAGCCAAGCAAAATTGAAGTCAGTGTGTAACATAAAGTGTTGTCCCAAGTGAACAACGTAAACAAGTGTTGTTGATGTGAAGAGCAGAAATTGGAGCTCACTTCTATCAGACAGCAAGCCAAGCTAGCAAAGTTCAAGCATCTCTTAATAAAACAGTATCAGCAAGGAAATTAAAAGCCCAACGGAACACCTGAGAAAACTGGGAAAAAAATTATAGGGCTTTGACTTAATTATTCCCATCAATGGAAAACCAGCATTGAAATAACACATAAGATATTTCTGTCATTTCCTGCTTACTAGTAGAGACTATAACAAGCAGTACTGAGGTTGAGTGTGACAGCTGAGGTGAGGCAGTGCACTTTCTTTCACATGCTGATATCAGCAAAGATTGATTACTACATGCCTTACGGTGCCATGTTTAAATCTGAAAGAGAACAAACAATACAGTTTTGATCATAATTTCCCATTAATATGTGAAGACTTACTACTTACTTCACAACTTCCTGCTTCTTTAAGCATTAACTGTGTTTGTTTTGTGCTTCAGTAACCATTAACTTTTGTAATCAAGGAGTTTGTTCAAGAGAAGCTATTTATTTCTGCTTAGTGTATTGGTTAAGTGTACATTTGTGGACAATATAGATCATTCATTATTTTGGAATTTTGCAGTGTTGTAGTGTGAAAAGAGAGAATTTGTACTCTGAAAGTGATCCTAGGACAAATAAGATTTAAATGATTCAAAGACTATGTTACATGTATGTTTAAGAGTAATATTACAATATTACTATTACTAAGCAATATTACTCACATATTTTAATACAACCACAAGTTATACAAAAGTATAAGAAGTTTCTTCACCAATATAGCCAAATATCACTCAGTGTGTACACTAAATGGTACAGTTTATAAGATGCTTCTTTGCAGATATTTTATTTGCCAAATAATTTGTGAAAAATAAAAAGCCTATTCATAAGCTTTCCCTCTTGTGGATCGACTACAGCTGCAACTGGTCCTTGTTTTGATCTGCAGCTTCAAACATAACCAATTTACCACTAGCTGCAAGTTGTGGTAAGAGTAGCCATCCTGCTTACAGCGGATCTCTACAAAAGAACAGCTGCACTCCAAGATGGTTGAGTTGGAAGTCTGACTGCAAAATGAGAGACTGAGTGCAGAGGCAGCAGAATGAAGGGATTAACCTGGGCAGTCTGCTGTTAGGAAAACAGGAATCAAGAAGGGCTGGGATTAGCTGGTTAGTAGCAACTGCACTTTCAATATAGAGTATAGAAAAATGTTCTTGGTCCTATATTTCCTATATTAAAGTGATTATGGATGATCTTTGGTGAATGAAAGAGTAAGAATTAAAAAAAAGAGTAAAACGAGTCACCAGGTATACTTGGGCTAAATCCCTGAGTAGTCTGTGGGAAACACTGATAGTAACTGTACACCCATTAATGATGCATTCTCAAATTCTAGGTGAAAGTGTCCAATAAAGCAGTTTGCTTTTCTGATCTTGTGTTCATTAGTATTGTTAGCCAACATTACTGTCCTATTTATGTGAAAACAGAATACTGTGGACCTTTTACCTCCTCCACCTACAATGCACAGAATACCAAAACCTATCCATACTGTCAAAGGGCATTTCTGTCCGTAACTCAGCATTGTAGGATATTAGTAAAAACATTTCAGTTTTCAGTCACTCAGGTCAGTGTGCTTAGGATCCACTTCCAGTTCAATTTACACTTCTAGGCATGTGGCCACACAGTCTTCAAGCACTATTTGATATGAGATGATGCAGATTTTGTTACAGCTTGTGTTTGCAAGCTACCCAGTCCCTTATGTCTCAATCCCAACAAAGACACCCTAAACTGTGACACTTGGTTATGGAATGGGGTTGCTTATTAATAATATATTGGATTGCTTATTACTGTTTGCACAACCCTTTATTGCAATCTTCTACAATATTAAAACTGTAGTAACTTGCAATTCGATTTTTAAAGGGTTTTCTGTATCCTTTCACCTGTACTAAATCAACATTTTTGTTTACACATATTCCTATGTATCTATTATATAAGTTCTCTAAGAAACAAAAAATACTTTGAACATTGTAGTGCATGGCTCAAGATAAGAATAAGAATTGACCTCTGTGGGGATCTAAAAATAATTAATTGTGGAAAAGAGTATTAGTGATACATAATCATTTAACAGTGTAGCTATGAAAACCTTTCTCTCTGTTTTAGTGTTTCTATTCAATAGCTGACTGATCAATACTGAATAAATCAAAACTGAATGCAATCTAACATACTCCCAGCAGTTTTCAACAAAGAAGCCTTAGCCAGTGGCTGGTGTTATAGACCAACAGATGCAATTACTTTGTGCAACGAAAATATTTTTAGTATATTATGTTCAATTTTGCTTTCAACACCAACAAAACATTTCCTTTATCTCAGATATGACTCATTGTGTGCACTGTCAAATTTAATGTATCAGCAGGATGAGAGTATCAGGGATTACTGCTGTCTTACGGTGAAATATTTTTGTGCTCTTCAGACACTCCACAACATGCAAATCCCAACAAATGATATATCTTTATACAGATGAACTATTCACACCTCCTGGGCTTTTCAATTCAGGGGAAATGCCCTAGCTCAGCAAAAACCAGCTGCGATATGGCTGTAAATAAGAAAGTGATGCAGAAACTGGGAGGAAGGATAAGTGCTGATGGGCAAGCACAACTGTCTTCTTACAAGACAGTTCATTAAACACCTTTCACGGCCACTGTGGCGCTACACCTGAAATAAAAAGTGCAATATGAGCTTATTCAGGTCAAGGGGTCAGTGCTGTAGAAGTTTCCATGCTGAAACAGGAGCAGGGAATATCTCCGCTCCAGACATCTGGTATTCTTGAAACAAAGCACAGTAATGAAGACAGATATTAATGGAGTATTAACAATGTGGAGTGGCAACACTAAGTAGATTGTCTGTGGGAGGTAATGCACGACAGTGAGCGATTCCCCTAAGATAAGGTGGCTTTGCCCTATTTTTCAGAGCTGTCAGATTTAAAATGCTATGAGTGTGAACAATGCTGAGTGTAATTTAATTTGGTCTGAAACTGAAACATAAGAGAGAAAAATAAAACGGTCATCTGTCTCATGTGCTTCTTACATTTGTCAGGACGCTGTAATTAAACGACCTCTTTCTAATGAGAATCTATGCAGCTATAATTTCTAATGTAGCAAATGTAGCCATAAAGATAAGCAGCCAGCAAGTTTTGATGGACTTTTTGTGGGGCATACCACTGACAGAGAGGCAAATTAATGACCTCCCTGGAGAGTAGGATTGGTGTATGGGGAGGCTTATAAATAGAGCAATGGTATGATGGAAAGTCTGTGATATCTCTGTGTGACTGACTGATTCTAGATGACCTAACATGAGTGGAAAAACTGTTTCTAGGCTGAAGCAGGTGTGTATTGTCTCAGTGCTGTTTTAAGCCAAGCACACATTTAACAACTATCAGGAAAACTGTGTGTACAAATGATAACTGATTGAGACATTCAATTGAGCTCAGTCAATGTTTACAGTCATGCAGGGTGTGAAAACTCGTAACTGTGGGCTGTTTTCATAAAAATTCAAAGAAAAAGTTTAATATTTGCAATGCCAGCAATCAATGTTGTCACTGTTGCCTGGGAGACAGTAAACTGATGAAAGCTGAGAAAGTAAACAAACACAGGAAGAGAAATGGTGAGAAAAAAAGCTACACTGGATAACTGAAAATAAATTTATATTTATATATATATATATATATATATATATATATATATATATATATATATATATATATATATATATATATATATATATATATATATATATATATATACATATATATACATATATATATATACATATATA